>UCOK01014472.1:0-13865 GCA_900474325.1 Synergus umbraculus | reverse complement strand
TTAAGAAAACAATTGTAGAACTAATAAATAGCCAAAGATTCTACTTAAAACATGTTGTGTTTCATCTTTTAGAGTATTTACTAATATATATTATATTCCTTCAGAAATATTATGGTAAAATAATATTAAAACGTAGCAAAAACAAATACATAAGTATAAAACGAAAACATTCAACTCTAACTATAATTACTTTTCAATAAATAATATTCGAGTTCCGCAAACAAAATTTTTTAACAAATATTTATCGACTTACAAAAAAAAATTAATGTATACATTAATATATACAATGGAATATATTTTTTTTTCAAAAGTAATAAGCATTTTTTATTTGCAAAGAAAATATATATTTCGAATATTAGTCAATTTTAGACTAGAATACATTGTAAAGTTTTAAATGCAACAAAGTTTAAAAATTATTTTGACTACTTTTTTTCAACATTTTTTTAACCTAAAATCTAAGACCGATTGTTATTATACGAGTATATTGATAATGAAGGATTTAATATTAACATCTATCAAAGTTCGTCTTGTGAACATTTCTTGTAGGTTACAACACACAATTCGTTTTCTTTTAGCCTCGAAATTATATTTCCTTTTTAGGACAAATGATTTAATTTCCCCATCAAAAGAAATCCTTTTACAGCAAAAGGATAGCATTTAAAAGGAAAATCCTTTAACTGTTAAAGGATTTCCTCTCATGCCGATTTTGAATAGAAAATCCTTTTACGGTAAAAGGAATCGTTTGACCGCCAATAGACTGTTTTTAGAGTGTAGGATTTTAAGTTTTTTGAATATAGATGAATTAGAAGAGTTTAGCCACCAAACGCACTAAAATCCTATACGAAAAATAAAAGCGCGCTGACGCGTGAGGTCCGTTGCTGTTTCCAAAATCTAAGGCAACAGTTACGCCAAAAAGGCACAGTAACGTTCCCTAACTGGGAAAACAATCGTCATAAGAGAGGGCGCACTACAGCGCTACAGTTTTGCGCATCAGAGGTACCTATAAGTGTCGCTGCTGTACAAAATTTTTTTCCGTGTAGGACTACAACTCAGTGGAGTTTCAAAAAGATTGAAGACAAAAGAATTTTAGGTGGGTATACGCTTGAAAAAATTTGCCCCATATATTGAACACATTTTTGTCGAAAACCTGATTGGTTCTTTTGGAAATTGCGCAAATGTGTGTGAATGCATCGAATTTGAAAATTATCTTCAGACTATTTTCGTTGTCAAAAAGATTACTGCGTCTGTGATAAACTTATTTCTCTATTTAATTCTTTCTACACTACGCTAATATATTTATATTTGAATTAACATAATTATACCTATTTTTTAATAAATTCCATAACAATAAATATTTCTTCGAGAATTATATACAGGGTGTTACAAAAGTCACGGGACGGTTGGATATTTCCTCAGGTAAAGGTCATTCCTCAAGTAAATTTCAACGAGGAATTCATTAGTGATCTTCAATTTGACCTTGAAGATGACCTTAAAAGTTTTTTGAAGGTCAACTTTGTTTTTTTAAATGAAAACCCCCTTTTTTATATCGGCAAACGATAAAGCGTGAAATTTTACGTTTAAATATGTACCTAAGTCATAGATAAACTGTAAAAAGGAATTAATTAAAAAAATTAATTTGACCTTGAAAAAACTTTGAAGGTCATCTTCATGGTAAAAATAAAGGTCACCCAATCCCTACCTTACCGTCATTTTTTCTTTGCAACGCTACGTCTACATTTATTGTGATATCAAAAATTGAAAATTTCTAAAATTGAAGCTAAAGCATTAAGGTACGTTTTTCTGGTCCTAAATATTGATATTTATCAAAAATTTAAGATTAGGTAAGTCTTACATGGCCTTAAGCATCTTTTTGTCCTAGAAAAAAAATTGTATCTTTTTTTAATTTTTAAATTAAAGGCAAAAACTGACTTTTGAAAAAATCGACTTTAATTCGGTTTTCACTTTAACTCGAGCTCAGTTCGTGAGTTTTTGGATTTTTGAAATGAAATTTTCAGGTAATGTACCTTCGGGTGTCCTTTGCGATTGATAGATCAATGGGAATTAAAAAATTAATTTTTCTAAAATTATTATTAAATTGATTTATTAATTTACACTGAGAAAAATTTATAGTAGATCTCACTGTACAATAGTAAATTATGGACAGACTAAGCTAGCGGTTGTATTTACTAAAATTTGTAGTAGATTCAACCATTCAGTAGTTATTCTTACTACTGCATGGGTAAAATCTACTACAAAGTACAGTGAGATCTACTATAAATTTTTCTCCGTGTATTATTAATTTTTTCTGATGCATGCATCTCAGACTTAGTCTAGAGCCTTTTCGGACTTAATCTCAAAAAGTGTAAAAACTTAAAATCAGTTTGTCACCCTAAAATCAGTTACCAGTTTATTTCAAAAACATAAGTTTCTGTGACAGTAAAGTGAGTGCACCCGAAATCATCGAGTGTTTTCAGAATCTTCAAGGTAAAAAACCAAACAATTTATAACAATTTTTCCCAATTCAAAAAACAAGGAACCTCTATTTCTTTATAAATTTTTGGAATATATTATCTCTCCCGAAACGTAACACATATTTAAACTCAGTAAACCGTTTCACCCTATTTCATCTAATTCTAATTAACGACGTAAAAGTTGTCTAAAAATATTCAAAAAAATAAATAAAAAATATTCAAAAAATGTTGACGAATACATATTTTCAAAAAAAGAAATATTTTTTTCTAGAACCTATAAATTCTTTAAATTTAGTGTGTGCTCTAAAGTAAACTGATTTGATAAGCGTTCTGAAAACTATAAAACTATATCGAAGGCTTATGGGCTATTATAATTTTACATGAAAAAACATTTAGAGTTGCGTAAGTTTTACACTTTTAAGTCACTTCAAATCACGATTTGATTATTATAAAAGGCTTTTCCAAATATTAAATTTACTACATCATCAGACATTATGGAACGCATATGTTACACCATATTTTTGTTCCTAATCGCCATCCAGGGTATTGAAAAATCCCTATGTGAGCCTTTCGCAAATAATGAAGACTACAAAATACTTGATTCTGTGAGTACATTAGAAAAAATTCTGCTCTGCGGACATATTCTCATCAAACGTCGCGCTTATCCTTGCTTACCAGCCTTTAAATCTGCATTATACTATTCTTTAAATTACTTTAGTTTTACACGAAGAAGAGATCTATTTTACTTAAGGGGTTTACCTTAATTAGAATTTTCAAAAAATTGATTTTTTATATTAATTACATTTTTCATAAGTATACATATTCAATATCATACTAAAATTTTGCAAAGATCAGAGCAGTGTAACGGTACTTTTGTGTGATCTTTATTTTATTTGTTACCTGCGCGAAAACGCGCATATCAAGGATTTTTTCAAATTTTGATATTAACTAGGGGAAGTCGGGGCAAAGCGGTACACCGGGCAAAGCGGTATAGAAGATTTTTTAAAGCGGCATTTGACCTCAATTAATTGATATTTTCAGAAATATGTTATTTAGTAGTGCTTATGTTATTTCCGGACTATAGAGTGATTTCTATGGTTTTTCTCGAATAGCGCGAGGTCTACGTCGCAGGAGAGCGTCCTTACTAATTTCTTGATTTTTCAATGCAAGTAAGTTGTGGTTTAATTAATTATTAATCAAATCGCTGTAGAATCACATTTTAGCCTGCATCATTACCTTTTATTTCCATATCCAATTAAGTGTTTTTGTTGGTTATCTTTTTTTTTACGCATTCTAATATTCACGTGGGACCTGGAGGCAAAGCGGGTGGGGCAAAGCGGTATACTAAAAATATATTGAAAATATACTAAATATGATAAATATACTAAAAAAATGAGACAGCCAAAAAAACATCATTGATTCAATGAGCACCGTTTTGAGAAAACCCATCCCACTCGCGAGCAAGAACAAAAATCTTAGGTACTTTGAGGATGTGCTGGGAGATGAAAGCGACGTTTAAAATGTTCTCTATAGTTTTTTGTAGTACTTATAAATAGGTAAATAAATTCCTGAGTTAAAAAACATATTTTTAAATGTATTTGACTATCCATACCGCTTTATCCTAGAGGCGGGGCAAAGCGGTATGATTTCACCTTTTTCTACAGCAGCAATAATCGTCTATATGCATTAAAATATTTCAATGTTAAATACCCATAAAAACTGTATTATAGATTAAAGTAATAAGCCACTAACTCGATTGTGCGAACAAATTTTTTTTTACTGAAAAATTGATAATAACGTTAGGTATACCGCTTTGCCTCGACTTTCCTTAAAGAAGTGGGAATTAAAGAGAAAGGTGTTGATGTGGATTGAGATGGAGATAGAAAGATATAGGCTGAGATAAACTAAATATATAAAGGGATAGAAAAAAGTAGATTCAAAGAGATAAGCCTTGATATAGATTGAAATGGAGATAGAAAGGGATAGAGAACAGGAGATTGAGAGAGATAGGTGGGTTGGATAAAAGATAGAAAGAGATAAAGAAGTGGGAATTGAAAGAGATAGGTGGTGATCTGAATTGAGATGGAAATAGAAAGAGATAGGCAAGAGATATAAAGGAATCGAAAGGAGCTGATTCAAAGAGATAAGCCTGGATATAGATTGAAAGAGATAAAAGGGAATTGAGTTTGACAAGAAGATAGAAATGAAAAGATCGGTATATACAGAGATAGAAAGAGGTTGGTGTTGATGTGGATTGAGATGGAGATAGAAAGGAATAGAGAACTAGAGATTGAAAGAGATAGGTCGTGATTGAAAGAGATAAGAGTTGATGTGGATTGAGATGGAGGTAGAAAGAGATAGGCGGAGATAGACAAGAGATATAAAGGAATAGAAAAGAGCTGATTGAAAGAGACAAGCCTAGATGTAGATTGGAATGGAGATAAAAAGAGATAGAGATATGGGAATTAAAAGAGATGAAACTGAATGGAGTTTGAAAAGTAGATAGAAATGGGAAGACCGGTATATACAGAAATAGAAAGAGATAGGTGTTGACGTTGATTGAGATGGAAATTGAAAGATATATGTATAATGGAGATAGGCGAGAGATAGAAGGAGATAGAAAGGCATAGGATTTTTATCTCTTTACTTCCAGCATGTGAGCTTCGAAAAGGGAAAAAAACAGGAGGAAAGGAGATGTCGAGGGTCTAGAAAATAACCACACTGAAAAAATTCTGGCACACCGGTTGTCCCTATAGAGACAACAGTAGCGCCAAACACCGAGGCAAATCTTGTACCTCATGAATGGGCAGCATATGTCCCTGCTTGGGATAGCATACGCACATTTACGTTACATATGCTGTACCAGTTCCGGTGCACGATCTAAAGGGACATCATTTGCCCCGGATTTTGTACATATTTACTCCCGAAATGGTGCACCGGTCCTCCAAATCTGTAGTGCAAACGGCGTACTGTAGATGGTGCAAACGTTGTGCCAGAATTTTTTCAGTGCATGTATATTGTTTTAGATTTTGCATACATTCATTTCATCACTAAATTATAATGAAAATTTCATCTCACAGCAAAAATCGGTTTTCATTTTGTTGCAGAACACAGAATTGAAATGGAGTTATGAAAGGTGGACAGCAGAGTTGCATTCCGAAGTAAGAAGAATATGTGAAGAACTCGAAAGTAAACCTGAAAACATATTTCATTTGTCTTACAAGTTATTTAAAGATTACCTCAATGCAACAGAAAAACTGCTTGAGGACCTAGAAGATAAATCTTTAGATGCAAAACAAAGATTTATATTAACTACACTACGTTACGATATTAAACCTTCCCTGAGAAACATGTCACTATTGATTTCTGAACCTTCAAAATTCAGCATCGAACAGACTCGCAACCTCAAAAAATATCTAAGCGATTCAAAGAAATGGTACTTTTTTGTGATAAGCGTGCATCAGATTTTTACGACCTATAGCTACCCTGAAAATAAAGAAAAAATACTGAATGAAATTAAACACAAGGGTTTATGCTCTAGAGAAAATAATTCTTGGGTGCTAAATCGAGAAAAGTTAGAATCCTTTGCGCATGAAATAAACGCATTATTTGTTAAGTACGTACCAATGTTTTCTATCGATTACAGCAAAATAGAGGATGTAGAAATTAGCGAAGCAAAAGCAGCTTCTCTCTGCAATGTTCTTGACCAATATTCAAATGAGGAACCGCAGGTTTTTTGTATTGATATGAGGATGAGAATTGTGGGGCACATCATAACAGTTCTAGACATTCAACATATACTTTCGAAATCCAAAAACTGCAATTTTGATACTATGGAAATATTTGCTTCGCAGAACTTCATTATCGAACGTAACATTACATTTCCAGAGTCAAAGAATATGTACATCTTCAGTCCAATTTTGGACGTAGTTCCGGGTGCATTTAACGATGAAAAATTACAAGCATCCTATTACGAGAAATGTAAGTTTATAGGAGTGTTTGGTAGATCTTTTAATACAAACTATTTATCGCACAAATTATACCGGAATAGGCAGAGTAAATTAATATGGAAATTAATTTTATTTACTTCTAACAACACAGATAAAGCAAAGGATGAACATGACTCTCCAAGTTCACTTTTGTCAGAAAATCTTCAATTTCAAAACTCACTCAATGACTACAAAATCTTCATTTTGGAAAAATTATTATCACTCGAGCAATGGTCATCCAGAAGGCCAGAACTCGAAAACATTAACGATCATCTTCACAGTGACCCCTACTTAGCTATATTCTACAACATGGACGGGCTAATCGATGAATTATCGAAACTACAAAAGCTGAGCATGGCCAATGGCAAAAAAAAAGACTTATTCTCGGCTTACAAAATCTTTGCAAAAGTTGTTAAAGCGAAATTGGAAGAAACTGATGAGGGAAACAACCAACAAGTTTTAACTTATCTCTACACAACTGCTTTAACGACAATCTGGAGTTATAAAGAAAAATCAGAACTTGACACAGTCACAAACATCAGGGAATATTTATCCAATAGCATTGATGATATCCACGACCTTGAAGATGCAATCAATGACGTTGCTATAAGACGTGAAAGCAGAAGATACGACGAGAATATTTTTAATGAAATCAAAAAAGCTGGAGAGATCATCGGAGATCAATTGATGCCAGAAATAATTAAAATAGATCAGAAGATTCAGGCTGCGATAAAAGGCTTGATAGAAAAAGCGAATAAAAAATCTGAAGGAATCCTAGCAAGTGCAGAACTTATTATCTCTTTTGTAATACAAAAACTGTCCGCTACTCTGAAAAATTGTGCTTTTGTTTCTGGAACACTAAACGCATTTACACTCTTTACGTTAGCTGGTGCTATGGACATAGTGGACAAAAATGTATTTGATCAGGATGCTTTGAAGGAAGCTCTAAAGTTGCCCGAAGGAGTCAAATATGCCAGGATTCTTCCTGAAAATATGCTCCAGGAAAAAATAGAGGTGCATATAAGCATCTTGAAACATTTGGAATTCTTATGTTTCACGCCTTCCTTATATAATCTGAAGGAAGAAATAAAGAATTCTTACACCATTCTCGAAGAGTCTCTTAAACCGAATAGTTCGTATGCACAGATTCCAAATCTTGATTTTCTAAATATCCAGAATAAATGTATTCAGGTTAAAAAGGAAATAGAACAGTCACAAGCAAGTGATAAAAATAAAGCTCTCGAAGCTCTAGAAAAAATACGAAAAGAACTTTTAATAGCTGTACTTTCTCCAGATATTTATTTTCAGCACAAAAATGATATTAATCTAGACAAATTTGATTATCACACTGTTTCTAAGAAGATAAACGCATACACCGAATTTATAAGAAAGATCAACAATATCTTGATTCCTCTTCTTGTGAATTTTAAAGAAAATATAAAGTCAGCTTTTGCGACTTCTGCGCGTTCTCCTGCAGAGGTGATGGAGATAAACTGGAAGCTGCAAGATTCTCTCAAGGATCTGAACTTCCAAATAGAAAAATTTTTTACAGGATTTGATGCTACAGGTCTACTGACAAACTATATGGAAAAAGTGTCTAGTGTGTTGAGGACAATGTCGAAAATACAGTCTACGCAACAAAATGCTATGGATGAAATAGAATTTGGGAAGTACATTGGGATGATAAAATCTGCTCCTTATGAAGATATTGAGACGGACCCTATAATCGGTGAAAAATTGGCTGAGTTGAAATTGATAACGAAGACATATCTGATGTCTGGTTTTTACATGAGAGCTACAAATGCATATAATAAATTTATATTTCCTTTTGTAAGGGACTTTTCAATTGACTATAGCTGTTTCTTCACAGATTCGGAAAAGGAATCGTGTTTTAAAGAAACAGGGAAAAAAGTTCGTATTGAAATTGAAAGCATCATGTCGGAAATTCAGAAGTCAAAATACCAATTAGAAGTAAAGGATATGGATATTCGAAAAGAATATTTTTCCTTTGGAGAAGGAAGACGGCTTTTCTTTACTTGGAAAAACGAAACTAACTGGGAAGGAATAGAAAAGTTGTTAAGTGGGAAGAAACTAACTTTGCAGTCTAAATTACAGAAGAATTTGAGTGCTGTAAAATTTAATAAAATTGGAATTAAAATTACGACGATTGATGATGAAAAACAGGAGAAGTTGGATGATATTTTGAGAAAATTAGATGTTAGCTTGACACATCATGGCACGAATTATTACAGATGTGGGAATAAATGTTATTCTATTGCTGGAAAGTGTTTACATTTTTATTATTCTTTGCAGGAAGATCAATCCGGAAAACCTGTTTCATATAATCTGGTCTATAACAAGGTTAGTGGTAAGGACTTTTCTTTGAGTCCCTACACTTGGTGGGATGTTAAACTTGTTGGTAGAGATGAAGACTATCAGAAATTGCAGGAATTTGTCGGTGGGGTTCATTTGTCCTTAGAAGGTGATGGTATATACATTCAAAATGATGTTGTTGTTTGCAAAAATATTTTACGACAGTATTTTAATGAAGAAGATTGTCAATAAAACCGAAAGGGTAACCAATAGAAATTTGAACTTAAGGCTGTTGGAGCATCGGACAAGAAATACATGTAAACACAAAAAAATGGCGAAATCTCTGAAATGCTTCAATTATGTATACTTATTTCAATAATATCATTTTGAGGTCGTAAAAGTACACAGTTTGAATTGACGTTTATCTCAGAAGGGTTTCTTGATGTCAGTAGGACAGCAGGTGCTAACGATTCATTTTACTGTTAAAGGATTTTCATTTTAAATTCTGTCCTTTTAATGGCAAAATATTTCCTTTCATGGGTCAACTAAAACTTAAATAATGTAAAATCATTCATGCATGCGCGCACTTCATCCAGTAGCCAACAGCCTCAAGGAGCCTCAAGACGTTAAAATAATTAAAAGCTGACTATTTCAAAAAATAGTTGTTTTGCAGCAAGGATTACAAAACATTTTAAGGAATTTCAAAATAATGCTAATTAAAAAAATCATAATTTAGAATTTTTAAAAAATATTTAATAAGATTTTGGACAGACTTCTACTTATTTTAGAAAATAACAATTTTAAACATAAGGGTTATTATTGGATTTTCAAAGATTTCAAAAGTCTTCAAAAGTTTCAAAATTTTTCAACAAATTCTAATAAATGTAAAGTAAGTTTGACGCTTTTGCGATTTTCAAGATTCCCAGACAATTTTTTCAAATATTGCAGAGCATTTCAAAGAAATTTAAATGAATTCTATAAATGTCTAATTTGATTATAAAAATTTCACTGAGAAAGTTATTGAAATTTCTAAATTCAAAAAGATTTAAGATCTCCTAAAATTACTTCAATTCTGTTTACAGATATTTAAATCTCATAAAATACTTTTAAGTATTTTTACAACTCTGAAAAATTTTTTATTCTTTTAAAATCCCATAATACAGTTTTCAGAATCGTTTAGTAGTGCAAAAATCCCACTTCTAACACAAGTGTGAAAATAGTAGATTGTGCAACGAGTGGACGAAGTTGGCGATTCCAATGAGTGCGAAGTTTGCCGCGCGAGCGCAGCGAGCGTGGCGATCACACGAGTGGAATCGCCATCGTTCACTCGGTGCACATACAACTTTGTCCAACAAGAGCGAGTGATATGCGGCTAGGAGGCTCGTTGAGAGAGGGTGAAGTTGTCGATTTCTCAAATTATGACGTCACAGTGGTCGAAGTGAGTACTTTTCCCACTACGACTCACTTCAACCACTGTGACGTCATCAATTGAGAAATCGACAATTTCTCCCTCTTGAGACGAGCCTCCGAAGTCGCATTTCCCTCGCGGGTGTTGGACAAAATATTAATTCCTTCAAAAGTGCTTCGAAATCTTTTGTAATTATCAGTATATTTTTTTTAATTCCTTTGAATTCTTCGATTGTACGAGAATATATGAATATTTAATCATTAAATATTAATAGGCAATTCTCCAATAGGGAAAATCTCTTAATTGTAAACAACATGAAATTATCATCTCTCTCAAATCATATTGTTCTGGATTTCTCGCCTATAGAGAGAGACGAGTGTAATTATTACAATAGCAGAATAATTGTTACACAATCTTAAATTGTGAAATAAAACAATAAAAAGTGTGTTTATCGTATAATTTTGTATTTATTTTTCCAGTTTTGCAATTTTTTAAATGATTACAGAAATACTCAAAAATCCAATATACATATATGTTTAGGATCTAATTTTTAAACTAAAAACTCGATTTCGTCAATTTACCTAAAAAATACTCTAATTCCTTTTTTTTTTCACTTTGAAGTGCTACTAATTTTTTGTATAATACTAGACAAGCAAGCAGACATTTCGCGTGCGACAAGCCTTTAAGATTTTCGCAAAATTTTTTCACGAAATGTAGCAGTGTCACGACTCAACATAAGCTCGCAACACATTAAAACTGACCTTTCTTGCACAAATAACTGGTACCCAATTCTTTCCTGATGAAAAGGATGGAAATCCTATTCTTTTCTATTTTCTTCTATCTCTATTTATCCAATTCTATCTCTCGCCTATTCCCGCCTATCTCTTTCTATCTTCATATTAATATACATCCAAGCCTTCCTCTTTTAATCTCCCCTTTTCTCTCCCTTTCTATCCCTTACCTATCTCTTTTTATCTCCAGCTCGATGGTCATCCACTCCTTATTCAAACTGTTTCAATCTCTTGCCTATCCCCGTTCATACCCTGCTGGAAATAAAGAGATAGAAATCCTATCCCTTTCTAACTCTTTCTACCACTAAAATAGAAAGTGTAAAAGATTGTTTATCCACTTCTATCTTTCGCCTATACCCGCCTACCTCTTTTTATCTCCATATTAATCCACTCCCACACCTATCTTTTTGAGTCTCCTCTTTTCTATAGCTTTTTTTCCCTTGCTTATCTACATCCACGTCTATCTCTTTCAATCCCCACTTATCTACATTAGGGTGGTCCAAAAATGCATTGCAAAAATTTTTTCAATGCTACAGAGTCTCGATCCCCCCCAATTCGTTTCTAAATCCGAAAAAAGAAAGTCCTACTTTTTTTTTTTTTTTTTTGATTAAAACACGGCCGGTTTTAACTTGGAGTTTCCTATGTAAATTGCATGGGGAAAAATCACTTTTTCGAGTTTTTGGAATAGTTTTTCAGGGTTTAGAAATAAGTGACGGGAGATTATAGAAACTTATAGAGAACTATCCATCAAAACAAGGGTGGATTCAAGATTTACGGGGCCCCCTTAAGGTCATGTTTTACATGACCACACACGGTCAAACCGTGTGTGAAAAAACGCAAATACACAATATAATATTTTTTTGTTCGAGGTCGCGGGGCCCCTTGGATGTGGGGGCCTGGGGCTATAGCCCCAGCTAGACCCCCGTTAATCCGCCCTTGCATCAAAGAATTTCATGTATCACACATATGGGTTTTGCACCCTTAACACACCCCCAGGGGAGGGCCTTGAAAACTACCCTTTAAAGCTAAAATTACCATTTTTCATGAAATTGACGTTCTGAGCACTTTATCCTCGTTGTTTTTCTTAATAATTATTATTAGTATTAATCTATTGAAATATTTATTAACATTGTTTAATAAATCGTTAATTATTTAAACATAAATCATTTGTTTAATGTTTTTTTTTGCAAATTTCGTTTTTTATCATAAAAATGTTTACTATTGGTCTAATGGTATATTGATAAATCATTACTTAGTTAATTTTCAAATATTTAAACGAATAACATTTGTTTAAACATTTTTTTGTTGAAAATTCGTTTTTTATTATAAAAATGTATACAATTGGTCTATAATGGTATATTAATAAACATTTTTTAGTAAATTTCAATTATTTAAAGAAATTCCATTTGTTTATAAAATTTTTTTCTAATTTTTTTTTTTTAAATTATTAGCTTCCAACTGGATGGGAAATGAAGCGTACAAAAAAGGAAAACAAATTGTTTCCCAAATAAAAGTAGTCAACGACGTTGCAGAGAGAGCTGTAAAATTGATTTCTGATTTTAATAGTATAATAATTAGAGATGAAAATCAGAAACAATTTCTACTACATGTAGTTAAAGAGTATAACAAAAACTTCCCCGATTGCAGTAAAACTACATTATCTCGCGACATATAGTAATACACCAAGCTGTAGTTGTAAAAATGTTGATAATAAAAGAAAAGATTACAGAATGCAAAAATGTAATTATATAATATAATTATAACACAATTATGTATTACTTGGGAAGAAATTATTTAAACCCATTAGAATCGTTTCAGTAAATTAAATGTACGAGACTCTATAGAAAAAAAGCGTTTTTGGACCACCCTAATCTACATATTTCAATGTATTGTCTATCTCCGTCTATCTCTTTCTATATCCTTTCCAATCCAAGTTTACTTTATCTCCTTTAATCCGCGTTATCTATCTCTATCTATCATTCGCCTATTATTATTTATCCTTGTCAATCTAAATTCACTCCAATGTGTTTCAATCCCTTAATTTCTATCCCAACCTAATTCAAAACCTATCTCTTTCAATTTCTTCATCTTAGGCTCAGCTTAACTCTTTTTTATATACATCCATTTCTGTCTATTTCATTTCGGTTCAAATATTTCATTACCAAAAATTATTTATTATTTGCAATTATTTGAGGGCATATGGGAGGCATGACCTTAGCTGTATACATTGGCTGTCAGAAATATGAAACCATCTGTTTTCAATTATTGTTCCTATCGCCTTGTTAAGGGGTTACATACAGTTAGAAGGCTTTAAAAAGACGGATTTTCAAGAATTTTTTTCGCGCAGACTATTCAATTTATTAATTTGAAAATTGGTGTACATATTATAATAACCTTATAATATATTAACATATTTTTTATTTGTAAAAATAATCATCTCGAATGTTGCTATCGCCGATCTCCTAGAGCTCCGCAAAAAAAAACCAATTTTGCGGTGATCACGATATCTCTGGACCGGATTATTTGAAATGAAAAAACCAAATAAATTTCGTTAATATAATACATTATCTAGTATTTAATCGAAGGAATTAGCGAAAAAATAATTTTTGACAAAATGGCGACTTCTCAAAATAAAAGACTCGATTTTGAACGAAAATTTAAGCCTTAAATTGTTTATAAAATGGAAAATATTTATCGGAGAAAAAAAATCTTCGATTAATTACTAAAAAATCTAGTTAAAAAGGTTGTGTTAAAATTTGAGACTGATCGGTTCAGCCGTTTTCGAGAAATCTTGATCACCGATTTTGAAAACATAGTTTTGAGAAAAACGCGTTTAAAGTTTCAAATACTTGTAGGTAGCGCACTTGAAGGTAGCGCGCTGTTGATAGCTGTA
>UCOK01014471.1:0-12853 GCA_900474325.1 Synergus umbraculus | reverse complement strand
ATTTAATTTCGAGAATACTGCCTGACAGAGTAGTCCTCGTGACGCATTAGCTAACAGCGCGGGCAGACCTCGAGCACTTTTTCAAATCTGAATAAGTCAGTGATTTTTTAACGAATCGATCTGAGATTTTCCAGAAAACTTCATTCAACATTTCTGAACAAATCACTCACTGGAAGTTCTTTGGAATTGAAAGTTACCTCGATACTTTTTATCCGCGAAACCAAGAAAACACAATTATCGACTGTCGCCATTTTGCAACTAAATATTATTAAACAATAAGCGATTTTTAACTTTTTGATGATTTCTCAGGCATCGGTAGAGTGTTTTGAATATGTTCTGCAAATATCAACTTATTTCAATAAGATTTGGCCGAGATAGAACGATGAATGTTTTAAAACTTAATTAAAACAGGGTTAAACTTTTTTTCAATATTTCGTTTTTATTATTAAAAATAAACGTTAGGGAAAAAAATTTCTAATAGAAAAAAGTTTCATTTTCTTATACTCTACAATGCTACATTTTCAAAAAATTGAATTTTCGATTTTGAAAATTTTCTTTTTTCGAGACGAGCGGACAATACTTTTACACAGTTTCGAGCGTCGGGCTGGTTCTTGCACCCGGCGGCTCAATTATCTGGCTTCAAACAAATTTTTTTGTTTAATTTGAATAAACTTTTTTCGGAGTGATAATGAGTTACTGCAACTTACGTAAATAAGTTACCCAACA
The DNA here is from genome assembly GCA_900474325.1 of Synergus umbraculus. Lineage (NCBI taxonomy): Eukaryota > Metazoa > Arthropoda > Insecta > Hymenoptera > Cynipidae > Synergus > Synergus umbraculus. The sequence continues at coordinate 12,127 of UCOK01014471.1, read as the reverse complement.
ATCCTTTTGGTCTCCAATCCTTTTACCTTTACCTGGGGGACGATTGTGTAACTTTTCACTTCCACTTCCACTTTCACTTTTATTTTTTGATTGCCTATTTATTTCTTATTTGTCGCTTTTCATGTTTAAAGACTTTTAAGGGAGATATTAAATTACAGTACAACCTCCATAAGAGAGCCAGTGGCCTTGATGAGCTTGGAATTTCCGAGCTCGACTCCCAGGAATGGGGGCCCCCTATTTCTCGGAATTCTTACACCTAACCACCCGCCGTGGCTCTCTTAATGAGGTTGTACTGTATTTTAAGGACTTTCAAGGGATTTTACGAGATTTCATTGAATTGTGAGGAATTTAAAGAGATTTCATGAAATCTCATGGAATTTTAAACAATTTTCAGGGATGTTACGATATTTTTGGGAGATTTAATCATGGACAACAGATTTCAAGATATTTACGAGATTTCATTGGATTTTTCGGAATTTCAAGAGATTTCGTGAAATTTCGTGTGATTTTGCTTTCACATAGAGGAAACTTTGTAGTGGTGAGAAAATACAGTTTCCTAAAAAAGGTTTTTTTCAATATATTTCAAGGGGAATATATCTAATATAATGTCCTGGAAAATTGTCTGGATGTATGTATGTGTGTGTGTGTGTATGTATGTCACGATCTTGCAATATTTTGAGAACGCGTACAGATAAATTGATAAAATTTTGCACACTTATTCCACTATATACCAAGTTGAATTTCTTACAAGGGTTTAACAAAATATTTAATTTTACAAGTTTTATGAACTTTTCTAATTTTATTAAAAGTGATTTTTTCATTATACCTTCTAATAAAAATTTATAAATTTATAATAAAAATTCAAAGCTGATGTAAAAAGTAGAAAGATTGCTTGTGTCGAGACGAATCGATTGACCTATGTGATTAATGCATTTCATTAAAAAGTAAGGATGTTATGGTTAATTGTATTTAAAAAAAAAAGATTAATTTTTCGAATATAACTTCTCAAATAATAAAAATTTAAAGCTAGTGTAAGGGAAATGAAGGTTCTTTGTGTCTAGACGAATCGATTCACCTATAAGATTAATTCATTTCATTGAAAAATAAGTAAGTTGTGCTTTATTATAATTTGCGAAAATGAATTTTTCAAATATAACTTCTCAAATAATCAAAATTTAATACTGATGTACATAATACCTACTTAATGCTTCCTCTATAGGAAGCAAATTCCTCATTAAATGAGTACAAAAGTTTATACAACTTGACAGATAGTTAATGTATTTTATGATATATAATAAGAAATTTTAAGGACTTTATTCACGAGCAGAAGTTTATCCGTATTATATATTATATTTATATTGCACAAAACTTCAAGACATTTTAACTGATTTTAACGAAATTGAAAGAATTTGAAGAAATTTTAAGATACTTTAAGAGATTTTAATATCAAAATTTCTTAAAACCGCTTAAAATTTCTTAAATCTCATCAAACTTTTTAGACTCACTTGAATTCTTCTGAAAACTCTTGAACTCTTTAAAGAATGCCTTTAAATTCCTTATTATCAAATGAAAATCCTTAATATTTTGAAATTTCCTAAATAATTAACTTAAAGTCTCTATATTTGAATATTAATCATTTTCATATATAAAAATGATCTTGAATTTAATGGTTTATCATGTAAGGGGGCGGGGGGCGTCATAGCCCTATGTCACATGTATAGTATTTTCTTTAAACAAATTTCTATGTTTGGAAAATCTTTAATTACTTCATTTATAAATTTCAGTGCTGTTATTATGAAATAAGAGGATGATGATAAAAATTTTTTGGATCTTGAAAAATTAAGTTAACCCCCCTCGGAGCACACTCGGGGTTTCTCAGACCCTCAAATCTATTTTTATGATGAATATCTTTTCAAGTAAAAATTGTAGCTAAAAATATAAAAAATTTCGTTTTTTTGTAAGAATTTTTCTTTTTTAAAAAAAAAAAACTGCTTTTTTTAATGATTTTTTTCATGCGTAAATAATTTCAACGACTTTCTCGAAATACACAATTTGATTCTGTGATATTTGAAGAATATCTGAGAATTTTTTCAATTTGATCAATTTTTTTTTTATTTTGTGTAAACCTCGGATGCCGAATGTGAGAAAATATTGAAAAATCAACATTTACGAATAAAAATTAATTTACAGATTTAGAGAGATAGTTTACATATCGAATTGACGTAATTTATTTATAAAACTAACAAAATGCCATTTATTTATGTTTCAGGTAAGCTTAAATCCAGATTTTACTCGTTGAGACCAGAGATTGGTAGTGTGTGGTGAGTTGCGAGTATGATACATTTTTTTTAGCCGGGAATTTAATTAAAAAATAGGGAGTTTACTTTTTTTAATAATTACATATTTACACTATATTGGTTGAAGTTGCAGACCTCCAGTCTGACGATTATTTTTACATTTATTAGAACAAAGATATAAAAAAAGTTTTCAGTTCTTAAAATTCAAAATTTTTATTTATTTACTAGCAAAAATTTACCTGTTATTATTCCGGGATTTGAAGAGATCTCATAAAGATTTTAAAAATTATAAAAGGATTTCAAGAGATAAAAAGACCTTAAAGAATTTAAAAAAAATTTAAGGGATGCTAAGAAATTTTAATCGATTTTATAGATTAAAAGCAATTTTTAAAAGAGTTGATAAGAAAAAGGATTTTTGAGATATTTCTCAAGATTTTAAGACAGTTTAACTGATTTTAATGAATTTCAAGAAATTTGGAAATATTGCAAGTTATTTCAGGAGATTTTAATAATTTAACTCTGAATTCAGTGAAGTCCTTAAAATCAAATTAAATCTCATTATAGAATCCCTTGAAATCATTGAATAATTCTTGAAAATCATTGAAATCTTGTGAAATCTCTTGAAATTTCTAAAAATCGTTTACTTGAAATATCCTTAAAAGTTTCTATGAAATATCAAATTCTTTTAAAATCCCGGTCAACTCCGAATAAGTTTCTACTAGTATTATGTATATATTCCTTTAGTAATACTTTTTGTCGATAAGAACAAGTTTATATACATTCAAACTTATAAAACAAGAAACCAAACACTGTAATTCATTCGCTGAAACTAAAAAGTAGATAAAAATACTTCGTTTCAAAAAATGGTATATAAATTTTTCAGAGTAAAGTTGGGACAAACTGAATTCTCAGAACAAATTCGGAACGCCAAATATTTGGCTCTCTCTATTTCCGGTTTTTCTCTGAGAATTCATTTTGAACTATTTTACTCTGAAGATCTTTTTTATCCCACTTTTACAAACGAAATATTTTATTACACTTTTTACATTCAGCCACTCTCAATATTATGGAAAAGTTTTTTTTGATGTTGAAGTTCAGAATACACACTTCAAAAATTCAGTTATTACAATCTGAATAATCTGGCATATATATAATCTGATTGTAATTGCCTCTACTAATTGCCTACTCTGCATTAGTTATAAAGCAAATTGATGTTTTCATTATCTCTTTTTATAAAATTAAGAGCTCCCTAAATTTAAAACAGTAAAAATTCACTAATTCACAGTAAAAACTCACTGATTCACAGTAAAATTTTACTGTTTCAAATTTAGGGAGAGAGAGTGGGGGTGGGAAATATTTAATGTATTTTCCAATTGAGTCTGATTTTTTATTTCAATATTTCTTTATAATATTCAGGACGGGGGAGTCGGAAATTCTCATCACATATTTTTCCTGTACCAGAAGGGTCTGAAAAATATCACCGACTATTATAGCTTAATAGGGACCGTGAAAAAATGAGCGAGAAAAAAAATTATCACGTATTTTGTGAAAGATATTAATATTTTAATACGTAATTTTTGTACGTAACTGCAGAAAAAGTCGTCACGAAGGACGGTTAAAAAGATTTTAAAAGTGGCTTTTCCACCTAGCTCTGCTTTCCGTAAAATATAGCTGAGCTGAGTAGTTGGGTTGCTGATGCTGTCTAATAGCAATGACATGGCTGCTTAGCCGAGCAGGCGACGGACGGCAATTTCTGGACACCCTTTTATAAACATCGTGTCTCTTGTGGTGTAATTTGTAGGATACGACGACGTTTCGGCAAAGAGACACAGAAAGTAGTAGTTAGGCGTTACTGTAACTTACGTATCCTTAATCGTGCTTAATTGCGCGCAATTACTCCAAATGGCGAAATAACAAGTTGCCCGTGCATCCCGCGAACCGGCGCCGGTTTTTATTCTTGAGTGGAGGCGACAGAATCTAGAACAATTAGAACAGTTGAGTCAATTCGCGCTGCGGTATATGCATTCTCTTTACGCTATACGCTCTCTCAACAACAAACGCCCTTTTCCTTGAATACCATTCAATTTACATCAGAACCTTACAGCAGACACTAGACATGTCAACCTTTCAGAAATTTTTTAAAAATCATTAAAATCTCTTGACTTCTCTTAAAATTCCTCAAAATTGCATGAAATCGTGTTAAATTCCACTAAATGTCCTGAAATCTCTTAAGTTTCTACGAAATCTTTAAACGTCCTAACAATTTTTTATATTTCGTAAATAAAAAAAAATACATTCAATAATAAAATCAGTTGAAAATAGTATAAATTCCTCAAAATTCCTTGAAACACTTTGAAATCTCTTTAAATTATTCGAAATTTTATAGTTACCATTTACAATCTTTAAAAATTCCTAGAAACCTTTTGAAATTCCTTAACATTTAAAATCCCTTAAAATCCCTTAAAATCCCTTAAAATCCCTTAAAACCTCTAGAATTTCATGAAATACTTTGAAATCACTTAAAAATCCTTAAAATTACTTTATATCCCATTCAGTATTCTTAAATTACTTAAAATTCCTTAAAATTCCACCAAATGAGATGGAATTTTCATGAAATCCCCATAAACGTTCTTAAAATCCCATGAAATCTCGTGAAATCCCTTGAATACCTTAAATTACATAATGTCCCATAAATTTTTTTAAATCGATTGAAATTACCGAAATTCTCACAAAATATCGTTAATTCCTTTCGAATTTTGTGCAATCCTTTAAAATTCTTTAAAATACTTAATATCTCATAAAATATTGTTAAACAAATTAAAATTACTTCAAATCCCAAAAATGTGGTTAAAACCCCTAGAATTTCATGGAATACTTTGAAATTCCTTACAATTACTTAAAATTACTTGATATCCCATACAATATTATTAAATCACTTAAAATTGCTTAAAATGCCATCAAATATGATGTACTTTTCATAAAATCTCGTGAAATCCCTTGAAAGTTCTATAAATTACTTTTAATATCTCATAAATTTTCTTAAATCGCTTAAAATTCCTTTCGAATTTTGTGCAATCCCTTAAAATTCTTTAAAACACTTAATATCCCATAAAATATTATTAAATCATTTAAAATTACTTCAAATCTCAAAAATATCATTAAATCCCCTAGAATTTATGAAACACTTGAAATCCCTTAAAAGTCATTAAAATCACTTTATATCTCATACAATATTTTTTATAATCACTTAAAAATATTTAAAATGCCATCAAATATGATGTAATTTTCGTCAAATCCCTTGAAATCGCATAAAAATTTTTAAAATCTCATGAAATCTCGTAAAATCCATTGAAATCTCATAAACATTTTTAAAATCCCATGAAGTCTCGTGAAATTCCTTAAAAGTCCTTAAAATTACTTTATATCCAATACAATATTATGAAATTACTTAGAATTACTTAAAATTCCACCAAATGAGATGGAATTTTCGTAAAATCACATAAACGTTCTTAAAGTCCCATGAAATCTCGTGAAATCCCTTGAAGTCCCGTAAAAATTCTTAAAATCCCATGAAATTTCGTGAAATCCCTTGAAAGTCCTTTAAGTTACTTAATATTCTATAACTTTTCTTAAATCGCTTAAAAGTCGCTTATAGTAACATTTAAAATCCTTAAAAATTCCTAGTAACCTCTTCAAATTACTTAAGATTTAAAATCCGTTAAAATCATTAAAAATCTTATGAAGTTCCATGAAATCCGTTAAAATTTTACAACAAACTTTGAAATCCTTTTATACCTTTACATCTTTCTAGATTTTATTATCTTTTAAAAATCATAAAATTCTTTTTAAATCCCTGAGTAAAATTCCCCGAAAGACTTGTGAGAATTTAAAAAAATTTTCTTTTTTTAAAGTGATTTTAAGGATTTGCTTGAAATTTTAGAGAATCTCATAGAATTTTTATGTTTTATAAAAGATTTTGATGTAGAATTTAATGAAATTTCAAATGGTTTTTCCAGAATTCTAAGAAGCTTGTAAAAATTTAAAGAAATTTCTTAATTTTTAAAATACTTTTAAGAAATTTTAATATTCCTGGTGGAATTAAAAAAAATGATTTTTGATTTAAAAAGAATTTGATGAGTTTTTTGTTTTCCAGATTTTTATGTAGATGTTTTAATGTATTTTAGGGAATTTGAAAGTTCCCTATTGAATTTGAAAGGATTTCATTAGTTTTTTATGATTCTTAAAAGATTTTGAGAGATTTTGACGAATTTTCAGTGTTGTGAAGTGATTTTAAATTTCGAAAGATGTAAATTGATATTACTGGAAATTTTTGATAAATTTTAATGGTATTTTTACTGAAAATTCGTTCTCATTTTGAATACTTTTCTGTCCTTTTTTTTTTTTAATCGGTTCAAATTCTTTAAAAACATTTAAAATCTCTTAAAAATCTTAAAAATCACTTAAAATCTCTTGAAACCCTTTTAAATTTTTTAAAATGATTTACAATCTCTAAAAATTCTTCTTAATATTTTTAATTCACTATTAAAATCCCTTCCAATTCCTTAAAATCACCCAAAATATCTTGAATTCTTTTAAAATGGTTCAAATTTTGTTAAATCTCTTGAAAATCCTTAATATCTTTGAAATTCATCTGAAATCCTTTAAACTTCCTTAAAATCATATGAAGTCATCTTGAAATATCTTGAAATTTGAAATTATTTTTATTATCTTGAAACCTTTTGGAAATTGGAATACATATTTTGAGAGGGTCGTCCCACGCTTTATTTAGAGTGACGTTGATGACCTTCCGGGTCGAAGATTACGAACAAGCTGCTTTATATGTATACTTTTTGTTAATACACTTTCATAATAATTTTAGTCGATTGGAATTTGGAATAATATAAAAATTTAAATTTAACATTTCTAAATATTAGATTCTTAGATTAGAGTATTAGATATTTTATTGTAATAAATAATTTATAATTATTCTTTAAAATTATTCAAATTGTCTTGAAAACTTATGAATTGACAATGTTTAAATTAAAGAAATGTCTCTTTGACTCTATATCAGTACTAGAATTTCTTTGATTCAAAGAAAGTTTCTTTAATTGAAGCAACGCTTTTTCTGGGTATATTTTCATTTTTTTTTTGTTTAAGTTAATTTTTTATCAGCTGTGTTTCTTAACTATCTTTATTTAAAAAATATACCTATTTACTTTTTTTTTTTAATGACAATAGGTAGTGTGACGACTGATAATACTAAATTTTTAATTTTATTCCAAAGTTCCCGGATTTTTTTATTCGACATGAATACCATTTTAAAAAGCGGATAGAAAAGTTGAATGCCGAAAGTTCCTAAAAATACGCACAAGTGCAGTCTGTCTTTAACTCGTCGGCTGTTTGAATGAAACTTGCCAATGAGGGCAATTACGTGCAGCAGTTCTCGCACGATGCGTTATAAAATAAAAAAATTCCCTGATGAAAATAAAGGTGCTGGTCAAAGCGGCACTCAAAGTTCCAACAAATCCAGTATGCAGAAATACAATTCAAGATTCAGACCAACGACGCTTCCAAGCCCTCCAGCATCTTTTTAAGATTACAGTGTATTTTGCATGCAAAGAAAATTATTGCAGGACTGGTTACACGTTATGCAAAACCTATAAGCTTCACCTTCAAACCTGTACTTTTTTTAAATTATCTGTTTGGAAAGAATTCTAATATTTACTCATTTGCATAAGCTTCGAAAATAAAAACCAAGCACCAGTAGTAAAAAACACATTCATTTAACGAGAACCCCATTAATGGTGCAGGACTCTAAATGGGTTTGCGTGTAAATATTCGTTTTGAATATTTTTTTTTTAGTTTTCCAATTAGCAGAAGGGGGAAACTTTCATTGGAAATCGAAAACCATGAAATAAGTTCTGTTCTTCAACAAAGGCGTCGTCAGTTCAACCGCAAAATGTAGGTTTATGCGAGGGGTCTTTTGAAATGTGGAAGGTTGAAAAAAAAAACCTATTTTAAAAATCGCTTCAGGAACTATAGAATATAATGGAATTTTTGACACCAGTGAGATTTTCACGGATAAGTCAACTTGAAGGCTCGGCGATAGCCAAATTTATGTTTGTTTTTCAGTACTGTCGGCGGCTATTCTTTCGGAATGATAGAAGGTGCTTTCGGCAGGTACTTTTTCGTGCATCGCACGCGTGAACCGGTCATAAATATTGCATCTTTGAATTCTCTACCCCTAGCACTGGTAGTCCGTAACAATACACCCGCTTAGCCATTGAATAGAGTGGTTGTCGATTCTCCGTTTATTTTTTTTTTTTTACTGTCTTCTTTTTTTTGGAACTGAGTCGGTGCAAGTATATACGACCCCATTCTGCGATTTGAACGGAAATGTTGCTCGACCAGTTCGGCGCTGTTACGGGTGCGAGCATCTAAATAAGATGAAGAAGGCGGCCGATTGTATTACCAACATTTTTCCGAATGATTGACCACGTCCTCGTATTCTTTTTTTTTCACATTTTTATTTACAAGGTGTCCATAAATATATTTCCAAAAGATTAGACTGATTGCGAGCGATTATATGAGCTTTTAAAAAATTTTTAGACAATTCGGATAAATTGCAAATTTAGGGGACTTCGCATTCTACGCCATTGCAGAGTTTTGAGAAGAAGTTTACCCATTCAGTCTTTGATTATTGGAATTGGTAATTCTGTAGTATTTAATATTACTTTTCTAATTTGTTCAAATTTATTATTTTGAGTAATTAATTGACCTTGCCCGAGTTAATTAAATTGGAAAGTGTTTACCTGCCGCGGACGGGTTTTATTACATTTGGGATTTTCGTACCTGGCCTTATTCTTTCAAGGGCGGTTATTGTTATTGGTTTCAGACGGTCTATTTTGTATACGAGATCGATCGCGCGCTTGAGCACGCGTTTTTCGTATTTGAAATATTTTACGTCATTAGGCTTACTGCTCACTTTATGCGTAATCAGTGGTTACGCTGACGTCAGAAATTAAGGTAACGCTAGGAAGTTAGCTGAAATGCATGTTCTTCTTTTCTTTTCTTTCTTTTTTCTTACTTTTCTTATAACCGAAATGATTCGTGATTGCTCTTTAAGATTGAGAAAGTTAAAGAAGACGAAAGCTAATTTTTGTGCTAAATATTTAGAACTTAGATTAAATTGTTAATACTCGGAATATAAAAAGCTTTTTTTAGCAACATAAATTATAATATACTAATTTTTCATTTACTTTAGGAAATGGTAACGAATATATAAAAAACATACGTCTCTCCATTCTTATTTTTTGAAAAAAATTAATTTTAGAAAATTAATAATAGACTAACGTATATTTTCATATTGTTTACCATTTCCCAATGTTTCAACAAAAACATGTATTACAAATTAATTAAATGCATATTCTGTAAATTAAAATATTATTTAGTACTCACTTGAATATGCATTTAATTAATTTATATTTTTTTCAAAATTCATTGATTTCGATATAATGCACATTTTTATAATTCGAAATGCCAATAAGGTGGGCGGAGTACCAAAAACCGTAAACTTTTACTTTTCTTGCGTCTGCGTATATTTATGTATTTTGATGCGCTGATTACGAAAATGATATTGAAAATTGGCGACTGGTCGATTTTCATGGTGAAACCATGAAAAAAACATAAAAATTATGGTTTTTTGTTACAAATATTTTTTTTGTGAATGATAGTTTCCGAGAAAATCAGAGATACTCAAATTTTCATTTTAAAAAAACCCATAAACGATGGCTCTTCACATTCTAAAGGGAAATCATTGTAAAAGAAAATTATTGTAAAGGGAAATGGCAAACAGAATGGTAAAATGTTTCTCAATAAGATCTACAATTCGTATTTGAAATATTTTTCGAAATTTTGCGTATTGACCTTTGCCATTTCCTATGATTATTTCATTCATTAAAATAATCATAAATCTCATAAAATTCCATTAAATTTCGCTTAAAATTCCTTAAAAATAAATTTACTCCACAAAATCTTTCAAAAATCAGTAAAATCTTTTCAAATCCCTCAGTAAAATTCTCCTACAAACTTTGAAATACTTCAAAATCCTATAGAATTCGTAAAAATCTTTTAAAATTCCTAGAAACTAATTGAAATTCCTTAAAATTCTACGATAAGATTTAAAATCCCTTTATATATCCTTTAAAATCCATTAAAATTATAAGAAGTCTCATAAAATTCCATGTAATTCTTTAAAACAAAAATTACACATCACTTAAAAATCATGAAAATTTCTTGAATTCGTTTAAAATTCCTTAACAATAAATTTATTCCACAAAATCTTTCAAAAATCAGTAAAATCTTTTGAAATCCCTCAATAAAATTCGCTTATATCCTTTGAAATCCTTTAAATTCACTAAAATATTCTAAACGTCATAAAACTCTCTTAAAATCCTTTAGCATTCGTGAAAATCGCATAAAATTCCTAGAAACTATTTGAAACTCCTTAAAATTCTACTATAAAATTTAAAATCCCTTTTCGATACTTTTTCACATTCGGGATTTTGTTTTTTCGATTAAAAGATATTGTCTCTATTGAATAATTGGTACCAAATGTAAAAATCTGAGGTACGACCATACCACTTTGAAAACACCAGTTCTCCTCCGATTACTGAAGTTAAGCAAAGTTGGGCGCGGTTAGTACTTCGATGGGTGACCGCTTCTGTCATGCGTCGTATTTAGTATTTTTAAGGTGATATCATAGTTGTATAGGAGTGATGAAATTGGAAATGAGTAAATGATTTTCCGCTTCGCAAGCGGAACAATTTCTTGGCGAGAAGTTTTGAATTATAATTTTTTTTCTTTATTATAAAATATAAAAATTGCATTGGAACAAAGAAAAAAGAAAAAAAAACACTATATTACTTAAATCAAAATTTACCAATGCAATTTTTATATTTTATAATGAAGAAAAAAAAATTATAATTCAAAACTTTCCGCCAAGAAGTTGTTCCGTTTGCAAAGCGGAAAATCTTTTACTCATTTCCATTGCGCAAAATATTGCGCAAGCAAAATTTTTGCAGAAGTATGGTATCACTTTTAACTGCGCGCGATTGTAAAGCGGTTATACACTCGAGTCTCTCAAATGTCAACTTCTCAAATCTCAAGTTCTGCTAAATGTCAAGTTCGTATTTCTCAAATTTCACTTAAAATAACTACTGCGCATGCTCTGCCAGAGGTAACGCTGACCTCAGAAATTGAGGTAACACTATGAAGTTAGCTGAAAGTATGTTCTTTTTATAATAGGATTGAGCATATACAGGGTGTCCCAGTATTCAAAAAACATATTTATATTTTCTAATTCCTCGTGAAAAACTGAATCGAAAATGATCAATAAAAAAATTTGATTAAATGCATAATTAACGAGTAATTAGCAATTAAAGATTAACCTATCAGAAAAAAGCTTTAGATAGTCGACAGTCCACGTGCCATGGCTGAGAGTGTGTGAGAATACAAGTTCAGATCGTATAATTCCCCTGCGTTTATTTTTGTAGGACGCTTCGAATCTTTGATGCAACTTCACACTTAAACGATATTCAAAAATTCATCAGAATCATTTCCAACAACCAAATTAGAAACCATTTCTGAAAATAAAAAAATTGCAATGATAAACCGATGACCAGGGTGCTCCAGGTCTCGCACCAGAAGGTTAGAATATCAATCTTGGGGAATTTTTTTAAAATTCCAAGTTATCGAAGGACAAAGAAAACTACAAATGCTAACACGATAATAACCGAGATGCACAAGGTCATGCACCAGGTGTTTAGAAT
>UCOK01014470.1:0-18086 GCA_900474325.1 Synergus umbraculus | reverse complement strand
TTTTTAAGGATTTCATGGAATTTGATGAAATCTTTAATGATTTTAAGAGATTTTAAGAGTTGAAACATTTCTAGAGGTTGCTAGAAATTTTTAGAGATTTTCACTAATTTTAACATGGATTTCAAGAGATTAATGATTTTGAAGGTTTTTATGTGAATTTTTAATGATTTTTAAGTGACTTTTAAGAAATTCAAGAGATTTTTAGGATATTAAAACGATTTTGTAGAACTTTATGAGATTTTAGGATATTTCGTCGAATTTTAAGGGATTTTAAAAGCTTTGTAAGAGTTTTAAGAGATTTTAAGGAATTGTATGGGATTTCTAATAATTTTAGGTGATTTCGAGAGATTTTTCTGACATTTAAATGATTTCGTAATATTTTTAAGGATTTCATGGCATTTGATGAAATCTTTAATGATTTTAAGAGATTAGAGCTTATATAAAATATAATAAATTATATAATATTTAAAAAAAAAGAAAAATGCGCGCGCGAAGCGCGCTTTCGTTCTTGTATATATAAATTTTCACGTAGGCATTAAATATGAAATATTTTATAGATTTGAAAAATGTAAACACTATCGCATTCATTTATCGATAAGCGTAATGTTCGCGTAATCTAAAGTGCAGTATTATCTATTTTTCTTGAGTGTTAAGAGCTGATCGTAAGATACCATATGGATTAAGTTGAATGCCAATTTGTGCAACAGACAAGCAATGCCCGCAAAGTTTTTGTCTTAATTCAAACTTTGTGTATCCCAGGGGCAAATATAAAAAGGGATGTAGATCCGAAAAACGCATACCTTCGATTTCGTGGTAAATACGTATACTTATGCATTTTGACTGTCGCTAATTACGAAAATGATAATGAAAGTAGCCGCAAATGAGTTTTTCAAGGTCAAAACTTGAAAATGACTATATTTTTCAGTTTTTTAAATTCTATTTCAATAAATATCAATGGGAAAAAAGTTTTTAAAATAATAGTTGTAACGTTTGAAGAACTATATATTTTATATGTTTGAAATTTTTCTCTTAAATGTATTATTTTTCGAGAAAAATAGGATAATACTTGAAAACGACAAAGATCGATTGTCGATTGAGCTTCACGAAAGATGGATGACACACACCGTCGTGAAGTTTGTACCCCAACCATAAAATATACAAATTTTCTTTATTGAAATCGTTTACTGATCGTTTTGACAGGCACTCCCTTTTCTAGGATTTTTTAAATCTTGACAAGCCTCCCCCAAGCGTATCTTTCCCACAAAAAAAATCATGTAAAAGGGGGAATAACACTTCAAATTTAGGAGCGCCTCTCCCAAGTATATCTTGCCAAGAAAAAAAAAGTGTAAAGAGTGCGAACTTTTCGACAGTGTACTCTCTAAATCTGAATTAGTGAAAAGTGAGTCACTAATTTACTTTAGTGAAAAATTCTGCTAATTGTTAGTTATTTTTAACTAAAACTTTAGTGAAAAGTTGAAAACTACGAATTTAAATAGTGAAATACAACTAATAATTAGTAAAAATTTTCACTAAAGTAAATTAGTGGCTCACTTTTCACTAATTCAGATTTAGAGAGTAACATCCATCCTTCTTGGAAGCTGAATCGACCCCTTTTGTTGAAATAGTGTTGATAAACCGAAAACTAATCGTTTTTCAGGTTTTGGTAATCAACGAGTAAAAATACATATGTGTAGTATAGAGCATATAAGTTACCTCAACGAAATCTGATATTGCATTTTTCTAAACCTCAGCAATTAATTTAAATATCTAAGCAAGATTTATAATTTATTTTATTCGTATAAAACCATATACTTACATGGATTTCCAATGCCTATGCACTGTTTCTTTAAATAAATCACTGGTCACTAAACTGAGAATTGTTTGATAGTTGACGCGATATTAACAACTGCGCAGTGCAGAATGATACAATACGTTCATGAAAAATAGTGTTGATAAAGTTATCTGTGAATCATAAATCGTATGTTTAATCCTCCAAGCTAATCTAAAAATGATCAAAAAAGGAATATTTTCAGATTTTTTTATTAGAAGATATAAAAGTAGGTATATGATGTATAGGTCGCATAACTTGGTGCTTATAACCATATTTCAGATAATGGTAGATAATCATAAAGAAAACGATAAGGAACTTTATCTATTGGCTAAAATACTTTTTCTCTATTATTTATTTATTTTTTTTAATTGAAATGCCTGAAATAATGAAAGCCGGTAAATTAGGAATTTAATAAGTATGTAATACATGGCCTCAATCCAAGATTAATAATTATGAAAATACTGTAATTTTTTTTAAAAGTCTTCATTTTTTGAACGTCGTCGCAGCACTGACTCATTATCTATTCTAAAAAGATGATTGAGTCGAAGTCGAAATATCGTAACGCCTATTCCGCATTCCTGATTCGTCGTGTAAGTATCGATAGTGATTTTCGACAATCGATATTTGCCGCATCGTAAATTCCGCGTGAAATGAATTTGAAATTTTGAATTTGGTTTCGTTAATAATCATTTTGTCACGAGTCTAAACTCAAAATAGGTACATTGAAAATCTAGGAATTTTAAAGGAATTTTATGGAATTTTTAAAGATTTCATGGGAGATAATGCGGGATTTTACATGTTATCGTAGAATTTTAAAGAATTTCAAAAAGTTTCTGAGAATTTTTAGAATTTTTCGCGACATTGATCAGATTTCAATCGGACTTCAAGGTACTTTTATGACCTTTAAAATGTGTATTTTCTGGGATTTAAATAAGGAATTTAAAACTGTATAGGGAATTTTGTAATATTTTTAATGATTTTAAGAGATTTTAAGAGTAGAGAAATTTCTAGAGGTTGCTAAAAATTTTTAGAGATTTCCACTAATTTTAACATAGATTTCAAGAGATTAACGATTTAGAAGGTTTTTATGTGCATTTTTAAGGATTTTTAAGTGACTTTTACGAAATTCAAGAGATATGTAGGATATTCAAACGATTTTGTGGAATTGTATGGGATTTTAAGATATTTCGTGAAATTTTAAGGGCTTTTAAAAGCTTTGTAAGAGTTTTATGAGGTTTTAAAGAATTTGAAATATTATTCTGAAATTTTAAGGAATTTTATAAGATTTCTAATAATTTTAAGTGATTTCAAGAGATTTTTCTGATATTTAAATGAATCTGTGAGAATTTTAAAGGATTTCATGGCATTTGATAAGATTTCACAATATTTTTACGGAATATGAAAGATATAAAGAGATTTTAAATGTTACCGCGAATTTCAAGAATTTTTCTGGGAATTTTAAGAGATTTTAAAGTTCGTCATGGGATTTCTAAAGGTTTCTGGGAATTTTTAGTGATTTTCATGAATTTTATACTGGGTTTCAGAAGATTTATGAGTTTGAAAATTTTTCTAGAATTTTTAAGGATTTCATGGAATTTGACAAGATTTATACTACTTTTAATGGATTTTAAAGGACATAAAAGGGATTTAAATTGTTATTGTTGAATTTAAAAGAATCTCAAGAAATTTCTGAAAATTTTAAGAGATGTTCACGAATTTTAAACGATTTCACAGGCTTTCAAAGGTTTCTTGGAATTTTTAGAGATTTTCATGAAGTTTAACAAAGATTTTAAGAGATTAGAGAATTAAAATATAATAAATTATATAATATTTAAAAAGAAGATAAATGTGCGCGCTGAGCGTGTGTTCGTTCTTGTGATTGTAAATTCCATATCGAGCTCGATTGCCGAGAATTGACTACACGTTAATTGTCGAAATTATCCTCGACTCGCACTTGTAGAATGCGAAATTCGTAAAATGGACATTAGTGGCCGAAAAGCAATCAATCAATCGATTGTCGAAGCAATCAGTTGTCGAACGAGTGGTCCTCTTTCGAAAGATAGGTCTGACAGACGAGTCTGGCTTTGCCTGTTATTAAACGCAGACCTGGCAGAGAGAAGGTAAATTCTAACGACCTACCGATCCGTAAATTCCACGTGCATAGTTCGAGTACGTTACCCAATCAACTATGTTTGTGTAGACAGTAGACCATCTACTGTAGTCCTATATATGTGCACCTAAGTGCATTGGTATACCTTATACCCATGTCACCAAAGGCAAAGGTATTTAATTGCGTCGATTAAAAGTAATCTCTGGTCAATATGAATTTCAACACTTACCTTCCTCTCCATGATTTTGATATTTTCAACGTCATCAGCAGCAGATCGTTTGACATTTTCTTGTTCATAAAAAAAGTGGATGTCTAGGAGTAGGTATATCACACAGAGTAAGATTTATATGATCGAAATAAAAATCGACGCAGGGACGCGAGGACGTTTAAAAATGATTTAATGCAGAATGGTCGTATTGCAAAGGGAATCAAAGAGGGGAGAATGCCGGAATGGCAACTTGTTGCACGCCAATGACGCAATGACATAGTCTCTATATATTATTCACACTTCAATTGCCGTAGAATACTTCTTAAATAATAAGTTTTTAAGGACATTTGGCACAAGTTCATATTCCGAGTAAATGAAAAATATGAAACACGGATGGGAGAATAAAGTGCAATCTTAAAGAGGAGAATTTCTCACTTTAACACCGGATTAAATAGCCACGTGATTTATGATGAAAACGCGAACTATGAAGCTCGGGAGCCAAGTAATTAGCAGGTCCCTTTTCACTCTAAGGAAGCTACCAATTTGCGCCCTTTATCGGCAGCATAATCCCGGAGGAACACAGGGAAACGAACTAGGGCAATTCACTGCTTGAGTCTCTAACTTAGCCATTATTGCGTTTAAGGCCAGGGAGTGTATATAATCTCTGGGATATTGTCAAGCTGATTGAAATTGGAGGACATATAACGGAGATGAGGCAAGATAGGAAATGATATAAGTTATCTTAGTGTTCTATATGTTTCTGAATCTTTGCTAATAGTTTCATCGACGTCAGGTTGCACTTGTGTCCGGGTAATTTAGCTTCCTAGCCAATGTGGCTCTAAACTCCTTGTACCGCTCACCCTTCATGGTTTTCCTCGTATCCCTGTCTTACCAGAAGCAAAATGGTATCCAGACTCTCGACGAGAATGTTCACTATATTAACACCTCTATCCAACCTTAATGAATCCTTCAGACTCGGTGGGTGGAAGAAGAAGTCACTTCTACCGCTATCTACCGCCCCATCTATCTTGCTCTCTTGTTTCACTCTACCTCTACTATCTTCTCCTCTACTTTATACATTCCCTTATCTGTCGTATCTCCACGCACAGCGAGGACTCACTGCAATGTAATAGAGTCGAAATGCCTGAATACCTCACTCAGAAAAAAAATTGTTAAATTGTTTAAATGATTAAAATTTAGAATTGTCCTATATTTTTGTGTATGTGGGGAGGGGGGTGGGATGTAAAAAGTAGGTGGTCCGAATTTTAAAATATTTTATATCCTATAATTCTCTATGTTCAGGTCTATATTATACGAAATGGCTGACTAAAATTAGCTAGTACTACTTCAGGCCACTTGTGGTTAACATTTTATATCTCAATAATCAAAAGAGTTTCAGTTAATTAATAATTAGTTTTCCTCAAGTGGGAAAAGATTTAAAATAAAATATACAATGCGAAAAATAAACTATATATTATTGTATTTCTAGTGAATAAATTTATAAAATAAAAAAATAAAATACAAAAAATAGAAATACAAATCAAATTTTAAACTTCTCGTTTGAATGATACGAATATTGATCAATTTTATTGTGTATATTAAAACAATTTAGGATTGAAATTATAATCGGAAAAAGACTTTAATAAAAAGAAAAGAAAAATTTAAACAATTAATCAACTTCATCCTCTACTTTTGAAGTGAGCACCTCGGAATACAAAACCTACTTAACTCCTTGATTAAATACTCGTTTCTTATTCCCTCTTAATTTAATCTTCTTTCACAATCCTCTTTCTTTCTGTTCTATTACCAGTTCCTAACATCAAGTATCACCATTCCTTTGACAGTCCAATAAGAAGTATTTAATTAATTACCCGGTTCTGTCTATCTTACGTTAATTTTTATATAATTTTACCGCACATTTTTTTTCTGCTACTTCTGTGATAAGAAGACAATTTGCATAGATAAGAAATATTCTTTTCACTGGTTTAGAAATGAACCTTTTAATTTTCTCTTTATATCAACCATAATCGATTCCAACTTCCTATCTTAAGAAAGTGGTGTCACGAAATGACTTGAAGTTCAAAGAAGAAAAACAAACTAATGATACAACCTTCGAAATACGTTAAAATTCGTTAAAATTTCTTAAAACTCCCAAAAACCTCTTGAAATCCTTTAAAAATCCACCAAAACGATTAAAATCATAAATGGCTTGAAATCCAAGTTAAAACTCGTAAAAAGCTCTTCAGAACTTAATGCACATGAAATCTTTACGTATTTTCAGATATTTTAAAGAATTTTAAAAAGATTTTTAAAATCTTAAGAAATTTAGATTTTTTAAGGAATTTTAATGTTTATCATGGAGTTTTAAAGGATTTCACGAGATTTTTTATTGTTTTTAAAAAATTTTGTGGAATTTTGAAAAGTTTTGTAAAATTTCGAAAGGTTTTTATATATTTTAAGGGATTTTAAAATTTTTCATTACATTATAAAGAATTTTGAGAAACTTGGAAGAAATTTTAAGGAAGTATAAATATTTTCGTGGAATTTTAAAGGATTTTAAAAGTCTCGTAAGAATTTTCAGTAATTTTAAAAGATTTTAAGAGGTTTCTATGAATTTAAAGGGATTATAAGAGATATGTATAATATTTACAAGATTTAGTGGAATTTTAAAGTTCCTTGAGGAATTTTAAAGAATTTTAAAGGATTTTAAGAGGTTGTTAGGAATGTTAAGTGATTACAAGAGATTTATATAATATTTAAAATGTTTAGTTGAATTTTAAAAGGACTCCATGAAATTTTAATTGATTTTTAAGGAAGTTTAGGGAATTCAAAGAATTCTAAGGAATTTTAAAGTTCCTCGTGGAATTTTAAAGAATTTGACAAATTTTTTATGATTTTCTTTTGAATCAACAAACCTTCATTGATTTTTAATGACTTGAAGTTGTAAGAAAGTAAATAAATAATCATGCGCGTAGCGCACGTGTTGGTCTGCTAGTAGTATAAATAATGTTGAGTCAGCCATAGTCGATTTCAAGTAGTATAAATCATTTTAAGTCAGCCGTGATCGATTTCAAGTAGTATAGATTATTATAAGTTACCCATAGTTTATATTTAAAGCAGTGTAAATCATTTTTTATGGTACGGAATATTTTCCTACCTAATTCAGGACTAATTACGCAATTCATCATTTTCATTTATATCTAAAAGTGCTCATTTATTTGTAATAAGTTGCTCTTCAATTCACTTTATATCATCCACTCAAACTCTTCTTGTTTTGATGTATTTTCTCGCCTCTCACTCTTTCGCTCTGAGTGTAAAACAGTAGTGCATACGTTCTCTTTAATGCATTACAGAAGACAGGAAGCCGCAGGCGAATGCACGTTATGTATATGCACATTCGCATGTTATCTGCCAGAGGAAAAGATAGAGCGAGTGGTCGGGAGTAGGTAAAAGGGGTGTGAGTGTGGGGATGGAGACAAGGGGGTTACAGCGGGTTACAGAGGGTTGAAGAGGTAAAGGGGGAGGCTGAACGAAGTCACCGTCGCCTCGGCTCTTGCAGAGGGAAGCCCATCTCATACGCGTTCAGGGGACAAATTATTTCCCCATTTTATGGCCTGCTAAAATATAAATCAAGTTCTAAATTAAATTCCTCACCCTTCTCTTTGTAAAGTGCGACGGAACTATAACGAGCATTTTATAACACATGCATGTGTGTCAGTGTGTGAGAGAGACGGCCTGAATGAATAAGGGTAAGGGGAAAATGAGGGGGGTACGTACATATCTCACTATCATGTGCTTTTTGGCGAGTGATGTGGCATTGATGCTTCTTTCCTGTCATCATTTTTTTTTTTCATTGTGGTAATACTAGCAAAGGCATGTAAACTAAAATTCGCATCCGCGTGGCCTGGCAACTTCATCCGATGGTATTAAAATTTAAACCTTCGAGGGTTCACGTCAAATTTTAAATTCTGCATGCGTGCGTTCTTCAAAGTTTTAGTATATAAGTGGTCCATAAAATTAAGTCTCTTTGGCATTTATCCAAAATTGTGAGAATATAATTCTGGATAGCTTTTATAAGAGAAAAATTTCATTTTTGAGGATGCGTGTTATTGGTTTAGCGGATAACGATAAAATTTATGTCGAGATTTTCTTCATATCTTGCGTCTTTAAATTTGATTGACGAATAGTGGTTGAAAATCGTGCACGATTTCTATAATATTGATGATGTCCAATTATACAGATATCTGTTTCCATTTATTAGTGATTAAATCAATTAGGTAAATTTGCAATAATATAATTGTTTCAATTGAGGGAATGATTCAATTTCAGAGTGGATGTCATAGTAATTAATTAACGTCCTTATTTATTCAGGCGAACTCGAATAATTCCAAAGTTCCTTCAAATCTTTTTTTAGGGAAAATTGTTATTGAAGAATAAATAAGTGATTAAAAAATGTTTTCTATATTTGGCAGAGAGAATGTAGAAATTAGAGCGTCTTTAAATTTGTATATAAATCCAAAAAGTCTCCTTTAAAATTAATACTGCTTTGAAATTAAATTCTTCATGTTATATAAACTGAAATAAGCTTTCAAATTTAAACTTAAAAAAAAGACAGCATTTCTATCCTGAAATTCTTTATCAATACCCAACTATGAAAAAAAAGTTCTTGTGTGACATTACATAGAAATTAAAAAAAAAACTTTTATTCCCTACGGCGAAGGAGGTCAAACATTTGGAATTCTACAGACACTTTTTGTAGCCATGATAATTATAGCGAATATACCAGAAGTGAGAATATAGTTTAAATAGTTAAAAATTAAAGCTTTCAATTAAAAGCGTTTAAAATTTTTCCTAAAATAACGATTCAAAGTTGAATAATTTTTTACACCAGCGGCTTACTGGATGATTGAAAAATTCCGATACTCTATAATTCCCGAAGAATTAATTGCTGAAAAATAAAATACTCGAGATTATAAAATCACCGACAATATAAAATACCCAATATTGGAAAATTGCTGAGGAAAATTAATAAATATATTTTTCAGAGTTATTTATTAAGTTATTTATTTTTCGGCATATAGAAAATACTATTGAATCCTTTCAATAAAACTTGAAGTTAATATTATTAAAAATTTCTTAAAATCGTATCACACAAAGAAACGAATTACGCTGATATATATTTTTATAAGTAGATTGAAAATGTAGCTATATTCTGACTACTTTGAGATTCAGGAAGCCATTAGATACGTAATCGGGTTGGAAGACAGCGACAAGTAATAAGAACAGCTTGCTAAGGCATGGAATAGACGTTGACTGATGGGTAGTGGTCGAAGCAGGACCATCACCTCTCACCCTATTATCAGAGCAGATAGTCTGCTGTGAGTTTCAATGAATCTTCAGCCATTCATCTCTATATCTATATAGAGTACTGCGTTTTACATTGGACATACTGCTTCCCGCTGCGGATAGCGTGAGCGCGGAATTACGGTATCCAACATTTCGTTGCGGCCGAGGATACATTCGTCAAATTGATGTTGCCAAGATATAGCCTCCCCCTTATCCTACTGCCTACCCCAACATAACTCCAGAAGCTCTATAGCCTTTGTAGAAGTAACAGGACTTACCTATAAAGGAAGCAATTTGCTTAATGATACCCGCGTTCACGAATATCCTGCTATATGTTATACGTAACTCAAAATTCGTTTCACACATAAAACTATGAGAATGTTTAAAATTTGCTATTAAAACTAGTGAAATCACTTAAAAATCCTTAAAATACAAATAAATCTCGTGAAACTCCTTTAAATTTCGTAAATTATGGATCTTTAAATTTCTATATATATTTTTTAGCCCAAGTGTATAAATATTATTAAGTCATTAAAAAAATCAAATGTAGAAAATCTTAAAAAATTTGTGAAATCTTTTAAAATCCCACAAGGAACTTTAAAATTCCTTAAAATTTTTTTAATTCCCTAAACTTGTTTAAAAATCTCTTAAAATTTCATGAAGTCCTTTTAAAATTCAACTAAATCTTTTAAATTATTATTATTTTATTTATCTTACATATCTCTTGTAATCCCTTTAAATTTTAAGGAATTCCAAATGTTTTCAAATTTTGAGGAATTTTAAGAGGTTTCTATGAATTTTAAAAGATTTCAACAAATTTAAGTGATTTCTAAAATTTTCTAAATTTTCATGAAATTTTAAGGGGTTTTTAGGAATTTTAAATCAGGTCCTGGAATTTCGAGGAATTTAAGGATATTGTAACAGCTCCTCTTAAAATCCTTTAAAATTCCATGAAAAGCTTTTAAATACTTTAAAATTACTTTTACAAATTAAAATTTTTTTAAATTCTTACAAGCTTTTTAAAATTCTTTAAGGCCATGTCAGACTTACCCGATCCCTACCTTACCGACATTTTTTTCTCTACAACGTTACGTCTACATTTATTGAGATATCAAATTGAAAATTTCTAAAATTAAAAAAAATTTGCTAAGGTATGTTTATCTGGTCTTAAATTTTTGTAAAAATAAAAAAATTTTTTTTTTATAAATGTCAATATTTAGGACCAGATAAACGTACCTTAATATTTTAGCATCAATTTTAGAAATTTTCAATTTCATATCTCAATAAATGTAGACGTAACGTTGCAGAAAAAAATGTCGGTAAGGTAGGGATCGGGTAAGTCTTACATGCCCTTAAAATTCCACTAAATCTTTTAAATATTATACATATCTCTTGTAATCCCTTTAAATTCATAGAAACCTCATAAAATCTTTTAAAATACTGAAAATTCTTACAACACTTTTAAAATCCTTTGAAATTCCACGAAAATATTTATAATTCCTTAAAATATATAAAATCTTTTAAAATTTATCAAAACTTTTCAAAATTCCCTAAAATTCCACAACAAATTTATTTTAATCGTTTTTGAGAGTTTAAAGAAATTTTAACGTACTTCGAAGGTTTTCCGGACATTTTTTTACACCATTAGTTTGTTTTTCTTCTTTCAACTTCAAGTCATTCAAAAACCAATCGGGTTTGCAACAACAATGTATGCGAGATTTTCGAGACATTTCGTGACACCACTTTTTTAAGATAGGAATAATATAATATCAGCTATAATATGATATATTTTCAAAGAAAATGTTATAATGAAATAACAAACTTGATGCACTGAAAGTTAGGAAGTCATCCTTTAATCGTTATAATTTGAAAGTACGGAAGACATTAAATATAGAATTCGGGCTCTCAGTACGCTCCACTTTTAGTTTAGAATTCAATCTGCTGTTGTAGATCTTTCGGGTTGTAGGAGTCGATGCGAGCATACGGTGCTTTTTACATGTTACGACTCTCGGTAATTGGGTTCGAACTGTAATTAATACGAAACCCCTCATCGATTCCTTTTCATAACCTACGTACCATGAACCAACATATATGAGTTAATTTCCTACCCAAGTCTGAACTGGGAATTAATTCATCGTCGAGTAATGGACTCTGCAAAACATGAAATGAAAAATACTCGTTTAGCAATAAATATTCCCTGTATGAGGAGAGAGAAAGTTGAAGAGGAAACATCAAAGGAGCTCTTGAAAGTATACAAAAAAAAAATATGTATATATCTCAGAATGATTATTTGTCTGGCAAAACGTTTCAATATTGAATGTTTGCTAAATGCAAAATGGAAATAATTTAAACTCTTTCATCATTACTAGGATGACTCATTATATGCATCAGAGACTATACTAAGAGTAAACACCTATATGCAATTTCGAATACAATTGATGCAACGAGGTTAAGCAAACAATTGCGCTGTTAGAATGTAAACAACAAACTATATTCTATCCCACAGCTTTGATGTAGGTCCTGCCGAAAGTAAATCATTACATACTCAGGTTTGCGACTTCTGCACCAGCTTTGTGTCGAATTGTCGTAGTAATTCAACAAAACGGATATTCAGAACGTTAATCGAACAGATCAATCGGCTTGCCGCCACAAAATTGTTCGATGGATGGCCCGCGGCTCTTCGTTCATATATACCTACGATAGGGCAAAGCGAATCCTATATCCCACTCACACTGTCACCTTTCTCTGCGCATACACATTAACACGTGCCTCTAGATACGTACGATACAATGATAGGAATATATAGCATTATTGTCGTATATTCGCACGCTCGCAAATCAGTAATGACCAATTCAATCGCAGCAATTTCACGCGCGAATTCGTTAAACCCAATCACCCGCTTTTTCGCGAATAATGAATGCATCCTGAATGCATTTTTTTAACAGCGAATAGATGCTACGGGCATGCTATTGATGCTGCGGCAATGCATTAAGCAAATGCATGACTTTCTTTCTTTACTCCCATTTATACCAGCTGACGTTACTCAGTCAACATGTCCGATTTATGAAAATATATTATCCTGCAGTTCAGGCTCCTGACAGTATAGATAACTGCGATAATAGCGGTTGACTTTTTTCAAGAAAATACTTCTCGTTGATATTTCCCGTAATCAGGGCCTAAAATGTTTTAAATCTCAGACTACTCTCTAAACCTGAATCAGCGAAATTTTCGCTGTTTCAATCAGTGAACGATATTTTCCCTGGCAAATCAGCGAGAAAAATTTGTAATGTTTTTTTTGAGGCATTAATGTTCATTTTTCGAAGTATAAAGAGTTGAAATCTATTTGTAACCCAAGAATATTTTCAAATTTTTGCAGAGAAATATTAACTGTTAATCAGCGAATATGCGCTGCCAATCAGCGAAATCTCGCTGATTCAAATTTAGAGAGTACAAAAAAAGTCCATCAGACCTTCAAAATTTTTTATTACTAGCAATTAGGATCTGCGCGCGATTAATTTCTCGTTTTTCTACATCTTTTGCTAGTAAAAAAATTAATTGAAATATAAAATCTTGTAATTCTTTATCTAATTTTAGAAATCTTCGTGAGTTTTGTAAAATTCCTTAAAATGTCTTTATTATCCTTAAAATTTTGGTGAAATTCTTTTGAATTTCATAAATTCACTTGATATTTCTTAAAATTACTAAAATTACACAAAGTCTCAAAAAGTGGATCCATTCAAAGTCTTTAAAATTACTTAATATCCCATAAAACATCGTAAAATCCCTTTGAATTACTTAACATTCAATAAATTGTGAAAAAATCCCTTAAAGTTATTTAAAATCCTATGAAATTTCATGAAATCCTTTAAAATTCCTGAAAATCCGATGAAATCTTGTAAAATTAACATACAATATCTTAAAATTCCATGCAATTTTTTTAAATCCTTTAAAATTTCATGAAATTCCTCGAAATACAGCGAAATCACTTAATATTTCTAAAATCTCAATAAATTTCGTAAAACCCTTTTAAATTTCTTAAAATTATTCAAGATTCCGTGAAATCACATTAAATCTTTCAAAATATCTTAAAATTCTATGAAATTTCGTAAAATGTCTAAAAATTTCTCAAACAACTTAAAATTCCACAAAATATGTAATCAAATTCCTTAAAATTATTTTATAATCCTTTGGAATCTCATAATTTTTCGCAAAAAAAAAATGTGAAATTGGAAAAATTAAAGGATTTCAAAAGTATGAAAAATAATTCAGAGATTTTAATTTTTTAAATATAAAAATTTGTAATTCCTAGAATCTCTTAAAAGTCCTTAAAACTATTTAATATCCCAAAATATCTGAAAATCCAATGAAACTTCGTGAAAATCCTTGAAACAGCTTTAACGTTTCTAAAATAGCTTATAATTACACAAAATATCGTTAAATTCTTTAAAATTTCTGAAAATCAGAATAAATTTCATAAAATTCCTTGAAATACCGTGAAATCCTTTCATATTTCTAAAACAATAAATTTTGTAAAATTCGTATTCTCTGTCTTAATAATCTTTCTGAAAACGAAAATAGTCTGAAGATTGTTTTTAAATTCGATACATTCACAAAATTCACGCAGTTTCTAAACCAATTAGGTTTTCGACAAAAATGTGTTGAATATATTGTTAACATATCTCTTTTAAAATAGAATAATACTTTCTATTTAATGTTTAAAATGCCTTTAACTCTTAAAAGATCTCCGAAATTCCTTCAAATCTTTAGAATTTTAATATAGTTTGATTTGATAAGTAAAAATATTTTGAAATTCCTCTGTAAATACGAGCGACTGAAATTCTGTCATATAATCGGGTGTGACGATATTTTCGAGAGTGATACTTTCACAATTCACGTGTAAAAAACACGCATGGCAGCGGAAGTGAGTAGTTCACTTGTGACATAAACATCTACGGCGAAAATCAAAATTGGGTGGCGAACTCGGTAGTTTTCACGGGAAAAGGAGAATGTCCTCAATATAAACTCGAGCAAGCCCTTTTCTACTTTAGCTACCCCTTCCTACAATGTTCAGCCAACTTCTACTCTTCCCATTCCTATCCCATCCTACCGTACCGGTCCGTATTACTCCAGCTATGTAAATGAATTTCGTTTAATTATCTGGGGGTCGCGTGCTGGGTACCAAGAGGTGAGGGGTGGAGAAACTTTACGAAGGAATGAGAAGGAGAGCTACGTAGCTTTCGCCTACTAAAGACTGTCCCTGAATTCACTACGACGGCACTTTGCCGGTTCTAGAATTTCTCTCCCGACTCTCTTCGACGCCTCCACTTCAACCCTCTTCCTTTACTTTACTTTCCTTCCTTTCCTTTCCCTCCCTTTCCTTTCCTTTCCTTTCCTCAAACTACTTTCTCACTCTTTTCCATCTCTATCGAAAGTTAATTGCTGAGAGTTAATTTCATAACTCGACATTAGCGCCCCTTTCGGAATGTAATCTTACGTCTCTAATATGAATTTCATAACAGTATGAATTTATGTATAATCAATAATGCTTTGTTTTATATCACATCATTCGCCAAAACAAATTTGGTTTGCTACAACTACTCTCTAAATCTGAATTAGTGAAAAGTGAGTCACTAATTTACTTTAGTGAAAAATTCTACTAATTTTTACTTATTTTTAACTAAAACTTTAGTGAAAAGTTGAAAACTACGAATTGAAATAGTGAAATACAACTAATAATTAGTAAAAATTTTGACTAAAGTAAATTAGTGGCTCACTTTTCACTAATTCAGATTTAGAGAGTAAATACTATCTTGAATATATTTAATAAATTCTTTTCGTGTTGCAATTTTGAGATTTTACAAAGAATTACACTGTTAAAAATGTTTGCAGAATTAATATACTTTTAATATACATTTTGTAAAGTCATTTGCATATACCGTAAATTGAATTTAATATATTACCATATGTTTTAGAATTAATATAAAACCATATTAATATTAAAACAAAATATATTAATATTAATAGAAAGTATATTAATTTTACTATGGCTGTATATTAATTGTAAAACATTATGGTATATTAAATTCAATTTACGGTATATGCAAATGACTTTACTCACAGTATATTAAATTTTAAACAGTTTTTGAAACAGTGATATTTTAAATTCTTAATATACTTCAAAATTTAATCTTCAAAATCAATATTTTAAACTCACTAAAAATAAAATCTCATATTAAATCATTTGAAATTTGGTGAAATATATCCCAATCCCTCAAATTTGAAATACCTTAGAATCGCTTAAAATTACTTGAAATTCCTAAAATCTCTTAATAATAATATAAAATACTAGTAACCACTTGAAATCGTTAAACATCACTGCAATCTGTTAAATTAACTATAATAATATGATCAAATTAATATTCTAATATTTCCAGACGTAATTCATACATTCCAATACATGATATTGTAATTTTACAAATGCGGATATTGTAAATGTCTCCCGTTGCAATTTCACAATATCTTAATACAGTTATAATAAATTGCAATGTTGTTTCACGTGCATTGCAATAATACCCTTATATTTAAATCAATTTTAAAAAAGTCAAATCCGCTTACAATAAAGGCGCTATTTACAGGTTTCAGTGCTTTGCCACACACGAAACGAATTCCACATCCGCATCCACAAATGGAAATGTAAATGAAACAGTTTGCATTGTTTAATAAAAGACTAAATTGTCTGCTGATAAAATGCAAGTAACAACCGCTCGGGATGTTTAGTCATCGTAAATGTGTCAATTTGGCGGTATGAGATAGAGAGAACCCGCCTCTGAATAGCAAAGTAGTTCAGTTTGCACGACAGTACTTCAGTATCCACCCTTGGAAGAGAGAAGAGAGGATGACTGAACGAGAGTACTCCAAACCACCCTCCGACACTCCAGTTTCAGTTATTGCTGGGAGCAAGTAAGCGGAAGTTCCACGGTGGTTGTCGAGTTTGGATCGTATTGCGGAAACGGTACTTTCAATTATCTGCTCCCGTCGAGAACCCAACCCTCCTCTTGTCGCAACCTATAACGTTTGAATACTCACCGGCGCTTGACCATCCGCCTTTTATTTTTCCTCTTAATAATGTCAATTTCCGCCCTACGAGGACTGCTTTCAAAACACCGGCAGTTTCCTGCAAAGCACTTCTAAAACATTAACGAATTTCGCGAAAGAAGTATATTTCCGCCTGGAAACGTTTAAATTGAATTAAAAAAATCAATATTACTCTTGTCAGTCTGAATTGATATTGTTACTTCGAATTACAAGCGCTATAGTATTTACATAATTACACTCAATCCCAAAGTGTCGAACTTTGATCCTAAAGTGGATCGAAGCGTTTTACAATGGAAAAACAATTGAATCTCTTGAAAGTGCTTAAAACTATTTAATATCCCAAAATATCTGAAAATCCAATGAAACTTCGTGAAAATCCTTGAAACATCTTTAACGTTTCTAAAATAACTTAGAATTACACAAAATATCGTTAAATTCTTTAAAATTTCATTTTAATCATAAAATTCCTTGAAATACCGTGAAATCCTTTAATATTTCTAAAAAGATAGGATAATGTTTTTTATTTAATTTTTAAAATGCCTTTAACTCTTAAAGGATCTCCGAAATTCGTTCAAATTTTTAGAATTTTGATATGGTTTGATTTGATAAGTGAAAATATCAGTCAGTCTGAATTGATATTGTTACTTCGAATTACAAGCGCTATAGTATTTACATAATTACACTAAATCCCAATTGAAAAATTATAAAATTACATTCACACATTCCTACACAGATGTTAATTTTTATTCCACTGTGCAACACTTGGAATTCTTTTAAATTATTTGAAATTTTGAAATTAACATAAAATTAAAAATTTCGCCAACTTTACATTTATAATAATAAATATTTTTCACTAAAACGAAGCCACTTGGTGGTAAAAATTGCGGAAAATGGCAGTTTTAGCAAAAAGTATTGAGTATTGCGAGCGTAAAGTTGGCGAAACTAAATTTACTTTTATACGGTAATTACCACATTACCTTAACTCCCTTGAAATTCAACTCCGAATTCAAAACGTAACAATTTTAAATTATGCGCGCTTTCATATTTACATAGTACCTCCCAAGTGGAAATTACATGGTAGAGCCGATTTTTACAACTAGCGTGGTACCACGCCAGTTGTAATGTGCCAATATTGGGTAGCCATAGCTGGCGTAGTACTAACTTTACCATTGGGTCAGTACTCTATCAAATGCAAATTCCAATATCGGCAGTCCAGAATCGACCTAGTACTGGCTTTGTACAGTAATAAAAAAAATACCAGCACTGGATCTGCGGACTCATGCCAACTTCAAGGCCAGTATTGGTACGAAACTGGCAAGGATCTAAACATTTTCCAAAATTACAATTTTCAAAATTATAAAATTTCAAAAATAATAAAGATTATGAAATTCAAAATTTCATAAAAATATAAAACTATCAAAAAAGGATAAAAATCCCAAAATTTAAAATCCCGGAAATAATAACATTTTTTTTATTATCGATATTATATATTACAG
>UCOK01014469.1:0-45124 GCA_900474325.1 Synergus umbraculus | reverse complement strand
GATTCTAGTTGAAGAACAATCGTTGAAACTATGCCCTCGCAAACAATTTAAGCAAAGTTTCCTTTTATTAGCATATTCTCTTCGTTGAATTTCAGTCATTGCACAGAATTTGTGACAATACATCAAAAAATGTTGCTGTCCACAGTTATAGCATTTGCGATCTTGTTGATTCTTTTGATCAGTGATGACATGCGATAATCCTGCTGATTCCCTTGTCGAAATCCGATGATCCTGGTCTTGCCTTGATGAACTAGGTGTTGTAATTGACTGTCAGCTTGAGGAATCCTTTGATACTATAGATGAAGTATTTAATCCTCCAGTATTATTGAGAAATGTACGCAAGGCTGAATATAATGGAGGAACAGTTGAATCTCCAAGAGACGTTTCCCATTCTCGTCGAGTTTGAGGATCTAAACAGTTCGTTAAAAAGAACACAAGAAATGGATAATTAGGCACACTTCTTATCAGAAGACAGCGAACCCAACAATGCCATTGCTAACCTTTTGGTAGCTACCGAGCGCCTTGATTTTCAAGATCTTTGGACACATCGACCTAGAAAAGGTCAAGTCTTAGTTACTATTTGCGGTCGATACTAGGTGTATTCAATAGTGATAAAGCAAAAACATTTTGACGAAATAAACTGCTGATCCTTCGAGAAAACAAGAAATGGAGACCAATTATCAGTGAAACAATCTAATGCCCTAAGAGCATCCTAACTCTCTTCCGTTGTATTGATGAGTTGTTTCAGACCTGAATCTTTTTCTTTGGTCAAAGATTTCAAGGCGAATAGAACTGATAAATGACAATTAGCGTTAGCTTGTTTTCGTAGCGTTTGACTATAGTCCCATGCACGTTGATAATTGTCTTTTGTGATTGGAATGGTTTTTAACAGCTGAGCTGGTTCTTCAGATAAATTTGTCTTCAGATAGTGCAATTTCATGACATTTGTCATGTCTGAGTTGACACCAATCAAGGACTTGAATGCGTCCGAAAAGTTTGACCATTCAGTGTATAATCCTGGAAATGTTGGCATCGTTGTTTTTGGAAAATATCTTGCTGATGTTGATATAATAAGAGATGTGTCATTGACAAAGGAGCTTTGCTCCATAGGAGTTGGAAGCGCGTCAAATGCATCAAGGTAAAATTCCTTGGCGTCTTGATGCAATTCCTCAGTCTGTGCTGGCATATCACTTTTGAAATAAGTTTGCTCCCTATCAATTGGTGCCTTCAACAATTCCACGTGTTCGTGCTGCAATTTCAAAGTTTGACTCCAAGGTTTGCAATCTAGATGTCAACAAACCTCGCGTGGGATTCGAAGGAGCAGCTGACAATGATTCCTTGATGCGACCAGCAAGTTTTACTTGCTCGAGTAAACATAAATCTGCGTGGTGTGGCGTATTATTTTATCAAAATTTAAAAGAATGTAGAGAAAAAATCGGCATCAATTGATGAGAAGTTTGAGTCTTTATCAAAATCGTGTTGTGCTATAAAATGAAAGCACTATGCGAATTGTAATTTATGAGGCGATTACGATATTAATTAATTGCGACTTGTCAAATAATAGAATAGAATAGAATCCTTAAGGAGGATATAAGGACACCTTTCGTCGAAATCCATGACAGCGTGTTTTAAACGTCCTCCTAATCGCAAAAGTCCATTAGAGTCTAAAAAAGGCAGTAGACGAAGTAAGGGACTCTTTGTAGTGTCTGGTAATTACTTGCGCAATGACTTAATTCCGTCAAAGAGGTTTCGTCGTTGCTCATGTCCCACCAGACGAGATCGAGCACGCCTCAAGACGTCAGGTGTAAGCCTACATGGAGGTATATCGGGAGACCTCTTCCGTAGCTCATCGATAAACCTTAAATAGAGAGAAGTAATGGGAATTAATTTTGTTAGAGTCGAGTATCAACTCAACAAGGACCATGGCTCATCAAGATCAACTGTTGCTGAGTGAGCAACAATCCTTTCCTCTCTGATCACGTTTGGCTCCATCGAACTCGTTGAAGTTAGCCAAAAGGTGGGTGGTCGTCTCGCTTCTTGAAACTTCTTACAAGGTACAGGACCTGAAATTTCAAGTGAAAACACTCGTTGCACAGCGCTTACGAGTTCATCAGTGATTGTTTTTAACCTGACAACGCGCACCTTTTGATCTTTTCCCGGATACGCACAAATCACACGTGCTAGTGACCAATTCAATCTTTTGGCATTATCATTCCCTATTAGCACTATATCTCCCACGTTCACTTCATGATGACTCCCTGCCTGTAGGTTTCATCTTGACAGCTGTCCCAAGTATTCAATACGAAATCGTTGACGCAGATCATCTCTGACTTTATGCCTGTATCGTAACCTCTTCCTTACGAACCATCCTCGGACAAGTAGGTGATCGGTCGTGAGTTTATCACTGCCTCATAATCACAGAGGGTGGTATTCATCTCCTGGTGGGAAACACAAGGTTTTCTCAACACTCTCCTGAGCAGGTCCATAACTACACGCACCAATCTCTCCCACCATCCTCCTGACCAAACAGTAGCGGAAGGATTAAACATCCATTTAATTCCTCGGATGGTACCAAACTCTTCTATTTTCTTCCAATTCACCGACTTTAGAAGGTTGCCATCTCCCTCAAAATTAGTACCATTATCGGTGTACACGATAATGGTACTAATACACGATAATTCACGAGCGATGAACCTTCCGAAGACTTCCAAAAATCCTGCTGTTGACAAGATGGTGACAAGCTCAATATGAATTGTTCTGTAGACAGCACAGGAGAACAATCCGATCCATGCCTTCTGGCCTGCAGTCAGATAGAGTGGTCCTGCGTAATCTATGCCCACCACTTCACTCTACGAGAGTTGCTTTTTATCGCTTGCAGATTATGCACTTAGCAATCAAACACAACATCAACTTCTTCTTGTATCTCTGTGCGCGCCTAGATGACCTCACCATATGCAGTCTTGCTTGCATTTACAAAGACGTGAAAAGTTATAGAACCCTTTTCCAAGTCTCCAAACATCCTATGTGGAACCTTGTGTTTTTTTAAAAATGACAACTGTTGAAACCAGCTAACGAAAGACCCTTTGATCTCTTCGTGCACTTCCTCATCCCAGTCCAGCTTCCTCAACGCGACATTCGGCAACAGCAATTTAGGACCGAGCAGGACCGCACAAGCAAAACCAATAGGGTCAAAAACTTTGTGACTAGTAGACAAAATCGTTCTCTTAGTGATTCGAATTGGCAATGTCTTCTCCAAAGCCATTTTCCCTAGTTTCAATACATCCTCGGCTTTGTCCCATATCAATTCAAGTACAAAGATTTCTCTGCATAATTTCCGTGGAAATGTCCCTGAAAAGAAGTCCTTCTTCATCGGAGTCGAAAGTAGCCATATAATTAGCAATTTAGTTTCTGTCTAAAGCGCATCAGCATAGTCGAAATAAGTTCGATGAGGTTAGGATCATTCTCAAGGCATTGATTTAAAGGGACAATTTTTACCGACACTAACCTTCCTGACAGTCTACCCCCACCATATGGCCTGTGACGTCACATTGCACAGCCTAATTAATTTTCAAGCTTCTGGAGTTTCTGGACCTTACCAATAGAGTGCGTAAAGGTGAAGTCTCTCGCAAACAAGATCGTTTCTCGAAGGTATATATAAGGTTACGGTTTGTACTCCTACTATAATACTCAATGGTTCTATATCCATATAACCAATTTTTGCATTACGTTATTTTCATAACAGGTATACTAAACACAAAAATAAATTAAACGTAGAATAGGTGATCGGCGGAGACTGCGTAGAGTTTTCCAAAATTATGCTGTAGAAGACATTTCTATCATAGCTCTCAGATTGCCGATTGGAACTTTCTGAAAACCTCTCCTGTAGCCACCGGAGTTAGATGCCATTCCGGAAGAGACTTCTTCCTGGAAAGACAATCTGCTATTTCGTTGTATTTGCCCGGCAGATAAGCAGCTGATAAGGTTACACTCAATCGATCGACTAACTGGAAAAACTGGAAGGTTAGATTTAGCAGATGGAGAGATTTTGTGCCCCCTTCCTTGCGAAGGTACGCCACTAGTGTCCTGTTGTCCTCCTTGGAGCATAAAGACATAGCCTGTTACCGATCGCCTGTCATCAATGTCATTTGCCCAGTCCGCAAATTCAGATATCCTGTCAATTTTCGACGATCCATCCCGCGAAAATTCAAGTTTGACATCAACCGTACCTTTCATCTACCGTAAAATCCGCTTTGCCGCAATCCAATGAGCCTTCCCATTAAACCATCCATTAAACCTGCTGACTACACCAACAGCATGTGACAAATCTGGTCTAGTTCCTTGTCACACGTACATGATGCTTCCAACCAATTATTGATAAGGTATCGTCTCCATTTCCAAGGATTCTTCTTTATTTTTCGGACTCATGTCTTTATTTAGTTTTTTAATCGGGTCGAGTGGAGTGACAATAGAGTTGCAGTCCTGCATATTAAATCTCTCCAATGATCTGCCCAGGGTCCTCCAAGAACTTCTTCAACAGTAACTGGATCAGCTGACTCAACAATTGCCGAATACAATAGAAAATCATCCAAGTTTTTAGGTTTAGAAACTCTGCTCGAACGTCTTAGTGGAGGTTCTGGTGATTGACTTGTTTTTGTCAAATCTCTGATTAACTGCATGTTATTCCTGTTCATATGCCCTACACGTTGATGACATAGTTCACTTTTAGACCCAGTTTTAATTTGATATGACTTAATGTCTGGCATATCTAGACGATAAACATCATTTACTTTAGAAGCAGTGGCAACAATTTAACCTTCTAAATCGATGATTTCACATCCTTCAGTGTAGGACTTCGTGTACCTGAATTGTATCTGTACTATTTTTGGTGGAAACATTTAGCAAAACAATTCCTACGCCTGCTATCCGAAGACAATCATCATTTGCAATTATAATTTCATCCTTGTTGGCAAATAAGTTGAATTTACTCAACCATTCTTTGTTACCAATTATGTGGGCTGAGGCACCAGAGTCCACATACCATTCAGAGGACTTTAAGTTGCATATGAAACATCTTAGACCGCGACTATTCTGGAATTTTGGATTCCACTAAAAAACGTAGAATCATTCTCAGATTTATCCATTTTTACATCTTGTAACAATTTAGTTTTAATAGAATCACCAGTTATAGGTGTACCAAAACTTTCTAGTCCCATGATGATAGGTTTGTAGTCATTAGGAAGTCCCGCCAGCAAAAGAGAACCAACCCAGATATCGTCCACATTGAAACCTATACCACCAAGCTTCTGAGCTGTAGTTATGATGGTATTTACATACTCATCAACGGACTTGCAATTTTCAAGTCTGGTAGTAGTGAGAGTTTTCAAAAGACCTACTCTACATGTCAAACCTGTTTCATCGAAAGCATTTTGTAATCTTCGACAGGAACAAGTCCAACTATCGTTCCGTCATAACACCCTGGTCACGCTTTCAAAACCCATTACTCCAATCCAAGGAAGCAATGACAAATTTAAAACCCGAAATTAAACCTTTTTCTAGAACTCTCAAAATCCAACAAGAACAAGACTCTCATTAGTGCCCACGAAGGTAAATGTCGTGTTCTTGCTATCAACACTACAGAAGGGGATATAGAAGTAGAATTTACACCTCAAGAATTACTAGGAGCTGGTATGCAAGAAACCAATCCATGAGTTGGATTGGGCCGATTGATGCCTACTGGTAAGAGACCCACTTCACTGTTAGTACGAGAGAGTTTAAGTCGTTGAGCTAGTGATTCTGAAAGGGGATAAACTTCCGATTCTTGGTCTAACAGGGCTCGAACCAAGACTGATAAACCGTTACTTGCCTTAACTCGTAAAATCGCTGTTGGCTTTAACACTAGGGCCAGTAACATGATGCTTCACTTGATGATTGACAGTTGAGATGTGTTGATTGACTTCTCCATGTCTCGGTGTTTGTCGAATGAAATTTACGACCTTTGAGTTTAGATAAAGCATAGTGTGATGGTTTTGCTCACAGAGTCGACAGATTCTAGTTGAAGAACAATCGTTGAAACTATGCTCTCGCAAACAATTTAAGCAAAGTTTCCTTTTATTAGCATATTCTCTTCGTTGAATTTCAGTCATTGCACAGAATTTGTGACAATACATCAAAAAATGTTGCTGTCCACAGTTATAGCATTTGCGATCTTGTTGATTCTTTTGATCAGTGATGACATGCGATAATCCTGCTGATTCCCTTGTCGAAATCCGATGATCCTGGTCTTGCCTTGATGAACTAGGTGTTGTAATTGATCGTGAGCTTGGGGAATCCTTTGATGCTAAAGATGAAGTATTTAATTCTCCAGTATTATTGAGAAATGTACGCAAGGCTGAATATAATGGAGGAACAGTTGAATCTCCAAGAGACGTTTCCCATTCTCGTCGAGTTTGAGGATCTAAACAGTTCGTTAAAAAGAACACAAGAAATGGGTAATTAGGCACACTTCTTATCAGAAGACAGCGAACCCAACAATGCCATTGCTAACCTTTTGGTAGCTACCGAGCGCCTTGATTTTCAAGATCTTTGGACACATCGACCTAGAAAAGGTCAAGTCTTAGTTACTATTTGCGGTCGATACTAGGTGTATTCAATAGTGATAAAGCAAAAACATTTTGACGAAATAAACTGGGAAGACGTGAAAATGGGTCTCAGAAACCTTGTTCTTGCCCTGAAGCGGGATAAAAGAGCCACATGTAGAATGGCTAATTCTGGAGACCTACTAGGAATGCTACCCCAAAATAAAATGGCCCAATTATTACATGAGGTGACTCAACAGAGTAATCTGACCATCACCTTATGTCATGGAACAATCGAAGTTCCACCTTAGAAATGCGCGATAAGATAATTGCCGAATATCATGGCAGCCTAATAGGAGGTCATAAGGGCATAACAAAAACTTAGACGCATTAGGGAACGATATACTTGGCCGCGACTCCGAGACGACGTGACTGAATACATTTGACAATGCAAAAGTTGCTTAGAACAGAAGTTAATATGCGCGCGAACTCGAGAACCAATGATTATAACGGATACACCTGCTGAACATGTTGACAAGGTATCCCTGGATACAGTTGGCAAGCTACCAACTACTCCTGATGGGAACCGTCATATCTTAACAATGCAAGACAATTTTAGCAAATACTGTCTTGCCATACCTATACCCAATTTGAAAACCATCACTATCGTGCACGCCGTAGCTACGAATTTATTTTCTCAATACTGTGCCCCACGATGTATCTTAACCGATAGTGGAGGAAGTTTAATTAGCAAGCTAATGAAGAACTTAGAAGATATCTTTAATGTCAAACAATCAACCACCTCTGGTTATCGGTCCCAGACCAACGGGTCCTTAGAACGAAGCCATATTGTGCTGACTGATTATATCAAGCATTGTGCTACAAACTATGACGATTGGGATAAACTCTTACCATTTGCCATGTTTGCTTATAATACTTTAGTACATGAAGCTACTAATTTCACTCCTTATGAGCTGGTATTTGTTAGAATGTCTAGAACACCAAGTTCTTTTCCACAAGGCGAAGAAATTAAAACCTACGGAACCTATCTCCGTACATCAACCGTACCTTTCATGTACCGTGAAATCCGCTTTGCCGCAATCCAATGAGCCTTCCCGGGGTTTTGATTAAACCTGCAGACTACACCAACAGCATGTGACAAGTCTGGTCTAGTACCTTGACACGCGTACATGATGCTTGCAACCAATCGTTGATAAGGTATCGTCTCCATTTCCAAGGATTCTTCTTTATTTTTCGTACTCATGTCTTTATTCAGTTTTTGATTCGGGTTGAGTGGAGTGACAACAGAGTTGCAGTTCTGCATATTAAATCTCTCCAACGATCTGCGCAGGGTCCTCCAAGAACTTGTTCAAACAGTAACTGGATCAGCTGATTCAACAATTGCCGAATACAATAGAAAATCATCCAAGTTTTTAGGTTTAGAAACTCTACTCGAACGTCTTAGCGGAGATTCTGGTGATTGACTTGTTTTTGTCAAATCCTGAGTTGAATTAATCTTCTCACTTGTATTAGCGATAGTTGTATCTTCGACGGATATATTCTCTTCTTCCAAATTTACATCATCATCACTATTGGCATTAGGCAGACTGAGCGATTGATAATCAGACAATTCTTCAGTGGTACTTGTATCGCTGCCTTCTTGTTGCGAAAAATTATCAGAAGAGTCTTCATTATCTTGTACATCCTCTTGAATTAGCGCATGAGGCTCCAAAATTTTCAGTGGCATTTTTATCATTTTAGGTGTTCTAGTTATAGGTACACCTACCGGAAACTCATTTTCAATAAAGACAACATCTCTTCTCTTTACCACAGTTTGAGATTCTAAATTGAAAAGTCGGTATGCTTTGGAATCTTCATACTACCCCAGCATTATGCACTTGTACTGACTGATTATATCAAGCATTATGCTACCAACTATGACGATTGGGATAAATAATTCAGTACATGAAGCTACTAATTTCACTCCTTGTGAGCTGGTATTTGGTAGAGTGGCTAGAACACCAAGTTCTTTTCCACAAGGCGAAGAAATTGAAACCTACGGAACCTATCTCCGTGACCTGATCATACAAACTTCTCGTAACTTATTGCTAAGTTAAGGTAAGAGAAATTGTCAAGTCCATGTGAGGAAAAATGCTGGGGACGCATGTTCGACTTCGCCCATAGTTGAAACCATCTAATGCACTTTCCCTTTTAGGTCCTGGTGAGGGATGAAGCTTGCATGACATCATCTATCTATCATCCTAACCCTATACAATCGACAAGTCTACAGAACTAGAGGACCTCCTCACGTGTGATGATGAACGACGATCGATGAGAAGATGAATGCTCCCAATAGAGCCACTGCCAACATCATATACACTGCTCACTCAGTTGTAGTCTTGCCTCGGTTTGTCAAGACTCGTCGTATGTACCAGTGTTCCCTTTGCAGGCTCCACAATGATCTGCATTGATGCGCATACGTCGCGCATGGTGCAAAGGGTTTATTGGTTGCTTTTGAATGGTTGCGTCTGATCACGGAGAAAAATGGAAGTCAGTGGTTTAGTAACCTTTACACAAATTCTGTAAACAAAACTTTTATTATAAGACAGAGTCCAAAAATACAGTAATCCTTCCTAAACAGATCAGTAATGATTACCGCATTTTGGGACTTAGTCTTATAATAAAAGTTTTGTTTACAGAATTTGTGTAAAGGTTACTAAACCGCTCGTCATCCATTTTTCTCCGTGATTAGTTACTTTCCGCGAATGAGTGAAACTACTGAACCACAGTGAAAATTGTCTTAGGGCACTGCACCCTTTGTAGCTACGGTACTGCCGAGCTGGCGGAACCTTCTTCTCGACTCGTCACCTCTCTTATCTAAATTTGGGAGCGAACCCAAGTTCTAGGAATACTACAACTGAGTGAACTGTAACCGAGTGAACAGTGTACTTAATGGAAGGCAAGACTCAAATAATTCGACTCAATTAAAGGCAGTGTTGCCATTTTCAGAACAATTGTACTGAAAAAGTACAATTTGCGAAATTTTAGTACGTGAGTACCACAATCACAATTTCAGTACAATTTATTTTGTACTTTGTTAATAATAATTTTTCAGTTTTTTTAAACAAAAAGTTATAAATTATCTTCAATTGTTTCTTAACTTACGATATTAGACATAATTATTAATTTTTACATTACTAAAACATTAAAATTATTGTTATTAACAAATTTTTCATTTAATAATTTAAATTTCGCGCCAAAATTTTCGTAGCTAGTGGCGCCGCCGCTGCGCTTCCTTCGAAAGTACAATTTCATAATTTTGAGTACACTTTCTAAGTACAAATGCGACTTTGATTGTGGCAACACTGATTAAAGGCAATGCGAGAGTAGTCTCAAGGATTACAAGAAGGGGACGATACTAGACCTTATCCGAACCCTAGAACAATCGGCTCCAGCGTTTTCTTGTATAAAAGTCACAATCCCTAAACAATTCAACTACAATAAACTCTTTTATTCTGAAAATGGATCGATTGCGAATTGCCAAAGAGAATCCCTATTTGGTTTTAATTTAAAAAAAGAAACAAAATTCGCTAAAATATTGGACGACATTTTACAATTGGCAATCGATCTATTTGATGTTTTTAATATAATTTAAACAAATAGATAATTATCAGAGCCCTTTTTTGCACATTTCGAATCCCCTAAAATTATTCACTTACACCTTAAATGCTAATACCCTACACAAAACGTACGTCTAATATTGATATTTCCGATTTTTCTATTTCGATATTGCATCACTAATGTGCATGAGTTTATTAATTTTACAATGTATGTATGTATTGAGAAAATTGAATGTTAAATGTATTTTATTTGACTAGATTGTAACTTGAATTTTTTTTTAATAATTTACTTCTAATATCAAACTTTAAATTAAGTTCTTAAATTTCGCAATATAGAAGCCACAATGAAGGGAAATAAAAAAAATTATCATGCATTTATAGTTTATCAGTTATATTGTAAAAAGCTATACACATAATTATAAAAATGTATAAACGTATATAAAATTAAATATTTTGTATCATAGAAACGCTGACGTTCTCTGTATTCCTCTGACGCTAGACGAAATAAAAAAGGGAGAAAGGAGAGTTCTCTTTCTCAAACTCCCTTTTTTTTAACCCCCCGGAGGCTGCTGGCACCTGGACCTAAAACCGCGTGTCGTTCACCCTTCCAGACCTTACCCTAACTTTTAACTCACCCCCTCCCCCTTTCTTCTATGTACTGCAGCCCCTGATTCGAGGCTTACCCCCTGCTTTATCGCTCGAAGGGTTGTTTTAAATAATAATAACGCGAACCCCGATCGGGAATAAACCCGAGCCAGTCGTACGCCAGTATGTTACTTGAGAAGACACGTGCCTTCCGTCTTCTTTCGATTTTTTATTCAACTATTACGTTTCTACTCATTTTCTCTTTAAAAACTCAAACTACAACCAATTCTCATCTTATACATAAATCCTAGTAATTAATCCTTTCATAAACAAAGATCTAAATATTTTTGTCTACATATAGACATATTTATTATATTAAATTCAAAATAAAAAAATAAACATTGTGAAGTGCAGTGACCTATATACATAAACTTAATTCTTGATAAATTTAAGTATAAAAATAAGTGTGTAATTAAAAGCCCAATTTTGTGAAAAAAAAATTAATCTATGAGATTTAATCGTTTATAAGTGAATTGTATAATACAATAGTTTAAAGAATAATGCTAGTGGGATCTGAGAAATTCTGGACTCCTCAGAAATCCTTTGAAATGATCGTGTCGTCACAGAGGAACCAATGAACTCCTGTTTTTTCCTAGTTCCTAACGGTAGCCAGCATTGTGAAAAACAAAGAAAAAAACTAAAGAGCAAGAAGAAAAAGAAACGAAAGGAGAAAGAGATATGAAGAAGAGTAGCTTCTTCTTCTTCTTCTTCTAGAGGAAGAACGAAAAGAGGAGGACTCGATGCAGGCGTTCTGGCGTATAATAGCCATAGTAATTTGTTCCGTGGAGCCTCTTCCTTCTCAGTTACCCAAGATCGGTTCTACCCGATCGATAAGTTTGATCGGTTCGACCAGCCTGTTCATTCGAGCGAAGCAGACGAAATCGATCTTGCACGCCGGCGTGAATTCGTGATCTTACCATAACCCAAGATCAATCCTCGTTCATCGACTCTTTCATTGGGAAACATCTTCAAAAAAAAACAATACCATCAAAAAGTAAGTTCAAATTTTCATTTGGAAAGCCAAACCCAATTTCAGGAAATAGGAATCCTCTCCGTTACGGTCTATCTCAATTCCCCAAAAAAGTAGAATCAATGTTTCCAACTAATTTTAAGTTTATTCAAAATTTGTATGTACTAGTATCTATTAAGGGCATATGGGAGGCGTAATTTTAAACATATATATATTTCCCTAATTTACTCGCCAATAAATAAATATAAAATATACTTTGCGCAGAGAAGACAGGAGTGAAGATAAAAGTCACTTATTATTGTTTTATGTACAAAATATTATTTATTTATTTACTTAGAAGCAAAAATTGAAAAATATGATATTTTATCTCATATTTTAGTTCATTAATTTTCTCGATAGACGTCTCTAGTGCATCCTCTTCTTGAAAACAAAGTGAACTCTAGAAACTTGTTGTTTATTTCCCTTTTTTTGATTTAAGAAAGTATCACTAGTATAAAAGGATGATTTCAATATCAATATTACCAATGCGGAAGATTCCCTTTATAATCAAAAAATTGAAGATCCTTTATTACTTTTTAAATTTACTGCTGCTTATAATAATTCAGATAGGTTGAAGCACAAAAAATGATATTCTTGATTCCATCTTGTTTTACTCATTTAAAAAATAATATACTGTAGATTTTTCATTAATAATGCTACAAGTAAATAAAGCACAGCATTTAATTTCACTGAAAAATTTTTCTCGCAACAGATTCTTGTTCAACAGGACATATTTTTTTTGTACTTTGGGCCTGCATTCTTCACCCAAACTAAAAAAAACCACCCCGCATTTGACGTCAGACATTCATCGGCCAATCGACTCTCTCCAAGTAGAATTTCAGCTAGTCATGCCGACTTGCTGGCCACTTCGAGTGGCAAATTTTACCCAACTCATTACCCTTCTCATTGAAGCTCGCCTCTGTCAACTTCACACTCGTGACATTATGTGCATGCAACATAACATATAGGATATAAAAAATTTCTCCCCTTAAAATTTCCAATCGAATAGTTCCCCCATCTAAAATATTAGAAAAATAAAATCTAAGTAAAAACCATTTAAATTTAAAAAATCTCAATTAGTAAGGCAAACAAAACAAATTATTGAGTTCACGAAGGTCTTAGATTTAGCGTTGAGTCTAAAACCTGACTTAAATTAAGGTGTTATAAAAGCAAGCTGTACAAAAAACAAGTTTCCTATTATCCTATTATAGAAAAGTCATGGAAAAGAACATAGAATATAGAAACGGTAGTGCGACGACGGCCGCGTAGCGGCCGGCAGTGGCACTAGTAATTATAAGAAATTAATTTGCAGCGCGAAAACTGTAGTTCTATTTTCTGATACTAGGTGGTGTACATCCTATCTTTCCTGAAATTGAGGTACGCATGACAGTATTTAAGATGCCTCCTTGTACGATGTTCATGTACAATACTCAGTGAATATATTCATATCCATATTAAACCAATTTTTGAAGTTTTGAAAAAAACAGGAAACTCAAATGAAAAATAGTATATTACGCACCAAGGGAGGGAGTAGGCGTTTTTTGTCGAGCGCGACGAGTGCTGCAAACGTCGCGCGAGACAAAAATGCCTCCCTCCCGTGGTGCATATGTTATTTTCTTCAATAACTGTTAAAAAAACGCAAGATTTCATTCATACTAGTGGGTAACGCATAATCGTAATAAAAATCTAAAATAGGCACATATTATAAAAAAATTCTAAAAAATAGTCTCCCTCAAAATTTCCAATCGAATAATTCACCCATCCGGAAAAAAAATATAAGTAAAAACAATTTCAGTTTAAGAAAATCCCAATTAATCAGTTAACTAAAATAAATTGAATCTGCGAAAACGGAAATTTATATTTTCTAAATGAAAAGATATTTGGGTCCTTAACGGGTACATCTACAATCCCTTACGGGACAGTTTTTTTCTGCACCCTGTAGACACGTTAGCGAGTTAAAAAAAAAGCAGCGGGTAGCCCTATACGACCCAATCCGCTCTGGAATGGAAGAAAGAGGGTTAGGCATGGGGTTTTATAGGGGTAGGTCACCCCATACGCACCGTATCATCCCTGCTAGACGTGAGGTCTGCAAACCAGACGGGGTCTATCCTTAAAATTACGCGAGCGTGAGTTAACAGAATGTGAAATTATAAAAAAAGGTGAGAGAAAGAAGAAAAGGAAGCACTGGTAAATCTGATCGA
Organism: Synergus umbraculus; assembly: GCA_900474325.1. NCBI lineage: Eukaryota > Metazoa > Arthropoda > Insecta > Hymenoptera > Cynipidae > Synergus > Synergus umbraculus. Next base: position 31,074 of record UCOK01014469.1, on the reverse strand, counting down.
GCGACTTTCTATGAATCCCACATGTTTTCCGAGCGACAGGGTGCAACGACGATTAGATGTGGAAGATCCTTCTCTAAACTAAGAGAGGGTGCAAGCATCAGCTTGCAGACATTACTTTTTTAGGTTCATTTTTTTTCTAACATTATCACGCTTCGTAATCATCGTGATGCCCAATCTTTAAATATCCTACAATTTGCACACATAATTAAATTTCTAATTAGGATTAATGAGAAAAAACTTAATTATTCTAAATTTAGAATTTTGAACTCTTTCTTCTGTTTACAAATAAAATATTTCATTTAAAAAAGAAAACTGTATTTTTTGAAATATATGAAAGTACAAAGCTTCTACTTTCTATCAAACTTTCCAAAAATTAAATCAACTTACTTTTATTTCTTTCTAAACAAATAATTTCCCAATTTTGACAAAAAATAAAATAAATATTCTCGAATAACTGTTGAAAAAGTTTCGAAAGTGGATAGATAATAAATATAACACTATCGTCAGAAAGGTGTCCCCTTTACATCAAACCGAAAAAAAGGAAATGAAATCCGATCTACCGGCTTTTCGACGGGTTCAATTATTTTCTGAAACGACTGAATCCAAAGTATATGGAAGAGGCCCGCTATGCAATAGGGATACGGGGAATAGGAATCGTTTTTTGTGAGTATTGTATTTTTTCTGAAGTTTTCCCCTTTTTAGGGGTTTATTAGCCCGCTCAAAAAAATTCGGTGGAACCCACGTTAAACCGTGGCTTGCCCTGTAGCTAATTTCGTTATTGCTAATCATTGCCGGTAAGCTTTCATCAGACTACTTTAATTTTACCGGAAGTGGAAATAATTGAAGATAATTAATTTAAAAGACGATTCGTGAAATCAAATTTGTTTCTGCAGGTTTGTGGTATCTTCGAATTTCAGAGGATAAATGTTTTGTATATAGACTCCAATTCAATGCTAATTTACTATTTTAACTATCTCTGAAAAATTAGTGTTGAAACTTTTTCTTTCAAGATCAACATTGATCTAATCTTCCCTACTCTGCGTTAAACCAAAGAGAATATATAATTATAGCTTTGCATAATTTTCAGTATTATTCTAATATTTTCAGCCTACAGACAATGCTCATAATCACTCTCTAGAAATCAATAACAGCATCTTAAACATCTTACATTTACTTCAAACAAAAAGAATAATAAATAAGACGGCTATACTATTATTTATATCTTCTCGAAACAAACCGCGATCGTAAAATCCAGAGAAATCAATCTGTAAAATCTTTCTCGTTCACGAATATCACTTTAAAAGTCGAGATAAAAGAGGGGAAGAAGTATAAAGGCGAGAATGAGAGATGCTTTCTGAGCGTAAAACATGTCTAATTGGCGTAGGAGGAAGATCAGAAACGACTAAGAAGTTAGAGATCACTGGTCCATACCATTGTACTGTAGTTTATCAGAGTGGTAAAGTCAGTCGGCCGGACGGCAAGTAATTACAAAAATATAGCGTTAAAACCGACTCAGGATCTCTTGCTATGTTCTTGTTTCCACGCTGCCATAAACTTTTTATGAGTGAACTGCCGAGCAAGTCCAAGTATTTCTTGAAAATCGTTCACTCTTATATTTTGTTACTCAGACTCTACACCGTACACTGCATACTTGTAAACTTTTAAATTTGTGCAGAGCACGCTGAAGTCCATCAATTTCTTAGAATATTAATAAAATAGCATAACGTTCCAGTTTTTCCGCAATATTCTACCAACTCTGTCATTTGAAACCTACTTTCTCTCAAAGTGAGCAAAATAAAAGTATAACTTGTTTTTTTAGTTTCACTCCGATATCAACAATTTTCAGATATTAATTCTCAATATTCATGTTTTTGCACGTCCCAGATATTAAAATTTCAATATTTATTTTGCACAGTGAATTCATAAAATTGGTCAATACTCTGAAAAAACTTTGTGACATGTAAACAAAATATTTGATTAATATGGAAAATTTGAAATAAACAAGAAATCGCTGGCTCATGTAAAAACAACTGCGTTTAGTTGAAAGAAACAATAAAAAGAAAATTCTCATAAATTCTCGCCGAGAACAAACGTTATGTATAAAGTTTACGGTATAACTTACTAATATTATAACCATATGTTACTATAGGGTAATTTACCCGGCCGGTTTAAAACTCTAAGTGATGAGCACGTGTTGGAGATTCTACATTTACGTTCCATTATTTTGGGATGGATGCTTGATAAACCTAAATGCACACATTTTCCTACTAAATTATAATATATAAAATACATAATGGTGAGGGGTCAATAGTTTGGCGCCATTTTGGAAAAGCGACCCTCGATTCTGTCCGTTGGCTTCTGCTATAAGGAACAAAGGCGGAAAGTGGCCAGGGGTTCATGGGACAATACAATTTCGGCAAAGGGAGTTGAGGGGGTGTAAAGGGATCATCCTTACCCTCCTAAACGTGCTACCCATTGGTCAGATCCAACAGTCCTTTCGTTCGAGTATCGATTATTCCCTTTCAATCGAGTACTGCTTGGCGTAGGTATAATAAGCAGCAGCAGCTTTTACCACATTTTCCACCAATTCCTGATCCTAGAGTGGAGGTGTGGTCTCCCGATATTCTACAATAATAGATATAGGTCTGACCAAACCTCCCATGCAAATTATACCACTTGATTGGTCGAAACATAAACATTTCTTGTTTCGGCATATTTTATATTTATTTCCCATACGATTATCATTGTCCTATTTTATTAGACGAATTTCATAATAATTTTAAAAAATCTAATACCTTTTTCCAAATATAAAAGCATGATATAAAGGTTTATAAATAATTAAATACCTTCATATTAAAACCCTTTCATTATTCATATGTGACGTTTTTTCAAGTGACTAAATATTTTTTAATTCCAAGTAAAATGGATTTTATATAAAATTCGTAAAATTATATCAACATTTCAGTTTTAAAAGTAAACTTTTGTCAATACGAAATTATCCTTTTTCAAATTCAAATGCACGTCATGTTTTATTAAAACTTACAATGCAGTTGCACGAAAAGCCGATAAAACTTATTATAGATTCATGCATCTGAAATAAGTTTTCACGACGAGGTTCGGTATAATGTCGATCAGTATATATATTCAAAATTCGATTATTGGATTCTTAAATCTTAAATGTCTGCCGTTTTCCTTGCTTTCGGTAATTAAGTTTCTCCTCATTGCAGCCGTTAGCTGTTCGTGCTTTCAAATATTTAATTCCTCGATGATGATCCGATTTTAGATTCCAGCACTGTCTCTTGCATATCAAATCTAAGAATAAATAATTTGTGCTGCAAACTATATATTGAAATACCGTAATTATCATCTCGCCCACAAACTATTACGTTCTCTATATCAGTGTAATATATGATTTAATTTATTGCATAATACCGGTTGATTTTACTTTACAGCTTTGATTAATAATATATTAAGGAGTAACTTTATTTTACACTTATTGATTAGTCATAATAATGCCATTAAATTCCTTGATTGAATGATTATACATTTGCATGAATAAGAGTGATGTACAAATCTTATATGATCGAATTAATGAGAGTACAAATTAATAATTTTTCATTAAAGATAATAGTTGAAATTGTATAAAGAGAATTTTATTCTTTTAGTATTTTATTATAATCTAGTGAATAATAAATTCTGTAATGATAAAGTCACAGTGGTTTAATCATAAGTCATAACTGATTAACAGCTATCTTATACACTATGGCAACCCTCTCATGTAAATTACCTCATTGAACAGCTTCTCGTGTTTGTCCTACCGCACTGTTTGCTAATTTGCACGATTCCTGTGGCCTTCCTATAACCACAGCGCAGTTCATCATTTCCATATAATATTTGTCAGTATAATTACTATGGTTATTGCACATATAATTGCATTATAAAATACAATATTAATTATTATACTCGATAGATATATTGAAAATGTAAGATTTTAGAAGTAAAAATTACTTTAAAATTCTTTAAATGAAGTAGGTGGCATATATATTTCTTAATTTTCAATTAAGGAAAGATAATAAATCAGGGGAGGAGGATTAAAATTTTCAAAAAGTTGCATTACGTAATTTTTGAAGGGTCCCAAATTCTAGAAATTTGTCCCATATCATATATTCAGTAAACATTAACCGCAGAGCCCTCGAAATATCAGAATACGATTTGGCCCTCAATTGCATCTATTAACGCCCGTCATATGGACTCTAATAAACAATTGACGAGGTGTGAATATCACCTAAGTAGCACAGCTCAAAGCTAATAGCTTTTCGAGGTATCGAAGCGCCATTTTGTGCCTATGATGTCCATCAGTGTTGGGCAGTATAGTTACCCCTCAAATCTATATGTGTAGGTGGATGCACATATAATCGAGTGGCATGTGTGTGACGTCACAAAATGTCATGTGTGTAAGTCCCTAGCATGACGTCGCAGAGACGGAAAGTATAATCGTCGAAGGACGCTGATTGGTTATTGGACGAGCTGTGACGTAATCTGTCGTTCACCTCGCTGAGTATAGTGATGTCGAGAAAGGACGAAGGGCGATATCCTGCTGCCGAACATTGCCGAGTAGAATTTTAGGGGTGGGTTAGCTTTCACCCCCAACCTCCGAATCCCTGTCGGGTTTTCATCCATCGCACAGGACTATGTCGGGAGAAACGCAGTAACGCGGTATATTTATAAATAAGGGGTGATATTCAGAAGATGCTTATATTGTTTCATAATTATCATCTAATTGAGGGCTGGATTTAACAAAATTGACAGTAATTGTCAAGGATAGGGTGGAATATGCGAATAAAAAATAAAAGAAGAAAGCGGAAGAATAAAAATACAACGAAATTGAGGATATGAAGAATATCAAGTGATAGAGTGGAAATATGAATATGACACTAACATGAATAAGAGCAGAGGTGGATGAACTCGCGGTTTTTATCGTTTTATGTAAAATCTTTGACTATATGATGAGAATGACAACAGCTTATCGTTTATGTAGATGTTAAATGGAAATATAAATTTGGATTGGCGGAAAAGAACGGGTAATTAAATCACATTAAATGAGGTATTTTTATGTGAGGCGGAAGAATAAGGACGTTATTACATTTATTAAAAGCTGATTTTAATGGAAAAGAGGAAACTTAATTATTAAAATGAAGCTGGTTCCTAATCATATTAAAATTCACATTTAAAGTGTCGGGTATGTATGATGTGATTATATTTGAGGGACTGGACGTAATAAGAGCACAGAATTTTTCGGTTCGAGGGCAATGACTTCTCGTTGTTAAAAAAAAATTTTTAATTTTTTTTATCACTTTAATTTTAGTTTATACAATTAATATAGGGTACTTACTTGAATCATTTGATTGAAAGTGATTAATAAGAATTTCCTAATAGGTTTAAAATAGCAAACAATTAGATAAATACATTTTCATGAAAATCTGACGATAAAGGAAATATATTGAGGGATATAAAATAAAATATAGAATATTCAATTATATATTGGATTCAAAAACTACTGAAGAATACAAAATTTCGTGCAATTTCTCTATAACAAATTCTTGGGGATTGTTTAAGGATTCTCAAGAAACTTTACAGGATTTCTAAGAATTCGAGTGATTTTATGGAATAACTAGGGATTTAACAGGAATTTATAGTTTCTTTCTAAAAAATTTGACAATAGCAGTTCAAAAGATTTTAAGGGATTTAACAAAAATTGCAAGTATCAAATAAAAATATTTATATTGATTATCCGCGGATTCTTTGTTAATTTCCGAGCAATTTCCGGATATCCTAAAATTCTCACACAGTAGACACCTTGTAAATAAATATTGCAGAAAGCTAACAAAAAATATGAAGGCTCCCCATAAAAAACTACCCTATCCTTAAATCCTATAGCCTTAGTCTTTTAAAGAATTTAAAATGTGTTCTGAAATTGTTGAAACTGGGTTAAAACACTCTATAAAGGACCATCAGAAGTGGAGCAAGTTAGCTAGAAAAAAAAGGAGAGGAAGAAGAAGAAAAATGAAAGGACCAAAGAAACTCATTTTGTCGACAGCAAACGTGAGAAGAGAAGGATCGACACGTGGGGTGGGGTACTACGGTACCAACGGAAAAAGCTCGCTAGGGATTGGCTGGGAAAGAAGCGACAGCAGAAACTGCTGCCAGTTCGAGTTCCTCCAGCACTCCGTCGCGAGAACTCGAGTTCGGTAGACGTGTTTCACGTCAACTCCATTGAGTCTCATCATCCGATTGCTCCTGAGGATCGAGCTACTTCCGGTTGCATTTCTCGAGTGCTAAATCATCCCGGAACTCGCTTGATCTTCCGCGCCGTTTTTCCGCTGAGTCTCTCCTTACCCGTTCTTCGCGCTTATCTGTGGTGGGGGTTTGCTATAGGGGATGATAATCTAATGGGGTGGGGATTGGGGGATGAAGAATGGTGGGGATGGCAACCCTCCAAGGGCTCCTGCTGATTTCCCAGGACTGGGCACATTTCTACTTATACCAAAAGTGTGAATTTTATCCTGACAGTCGCGGTAAAAAACAATTTCCCAGCCGATGGCGTGTCTTTCAAATTATTTGATTTCTGTAAGTACCAAAGAATATTCTGCATTTGATTTCGTTTGATAGAACACGTTTTGGAGGTAAACAATTCGTTTTATACTTGGAAAATTAGTTTTTTTCTGGTTGATTAATGTGTTATTCACAAAATATATTATTTGTAACAATAATTTTGGTTGTTATTTTATACTAACAGCCATTGCAATAAACATCAGATTTGATATGACTTAGATACAGATAAAAAATGTGCAGGTGGCTTTAAAATAACTTTATGTTAATTCTAGTTGAGTATTCAACATATATTTTAAGAAGTGAGGTGTTAACCCCTAAGCTCCATTTTCTCAGCGGGGTATTCTCACTAAGAGAAAAGTGGTTATGAAGAATGAGAAAAATCCCACTGGAATTTTTATCATTTGGTCAATTAAGCATTGCATAATAGGATCAAATTTATTTGAATAGAAAGATGTGACTACAGCGAACAAAGGATGTGACTTTTGTTACACTTGTTAGTATTTTTGAAAAAATTTAATTAATGAATTAAAATTCGTTATAAAATTTTATACATATGGATATACACATATACATTAAGATTATAAAAGTTCCCATATCTTACAGAGACGTGAACTTTGCATGTAGAAAAATTTGAGAGATATTTTTCAATGAATGAAAAAGTACATGTTTCTTACTGTGGAGTCCACATGAAACATATACGCTGTCGTTGCATATCTCCATCCCAGATCATATGAAATAAAAAACTTCTGCAACGTATACATTTTTATTACAAAAAAATCTCACATGGAAAGATGTCAAGCTAAAATATTAATCACATAATTGGGTAGTGGGCAATATGGTTATAAAGTATACATGCATACATCTATACATATACACATATACTTGAGAGGTGAATGCCAATGCGATACGTTACCAGGCGAGGGCTCTAGGGTTAAGGATTCTCTGATTTTAAGATAAGACTTCTATTCAGCACATATACCTTTCTATTCAATCTGCAGAACCGAATGCTTTCACCATTGCTTCCTTCGGTTTATGAAGACACGAAAAATTCACCTCCCATCAGTTCAAAAAACTGGATACAACTATTGTTTTCAATATCTTACGATTTATGATCAAAATGAAGATAATTAAATAAAGTTTACAATTTAAATCGTGACTTCATAATGAAGCATTGTTAGATGTCGCGAGTATAGTGAACAATCAAGTAGAAAACCCATGATCAAAATAATTATTGAACATATTGTAGTTTCTATCATGAATCAGTATATGGCGTGTCATTAAAACATAGCAGAGATAGATACAGTCTTTGATTTTGCATTATAACGTAGGCGGAATTACAATTTGTGTTATGACGACTTAAACAGAGCTGAGAAAAGAGAATTGAATGAAGCTCTTGGGATGGAATCGATACTGGCGACAATAAAGCACGTTAGTAAGGAATTCTGAAGACTTTAAGTTCATAATGATGACTAAGAAGTAGCTCTTTGTCTCGTGTATATACATGTATATATGTATATCATATGATATACGTACTGTACGTTTAAAACAATGTTCTCAGCAAAACGTGGTATGATTCTAAGCAAATAAATGACACTCAAGGATTTCTAAAGAAACGTCCTTGAATTATCTTCATTTTTAATTAATATATCTTTATTATTAATATGTTATGTATTTCAAAGCCGCGAAATTTTTTTTAATATCTGAAATCTCTTTTATTTCTCCTTTATATATTTCAGATTATTATCACTTTCTACTGATTTAGACTATACTGTATTTATTTGTTTAATATATTGAATTACATTGAAATTGTAACCTTTAAAATAGCAGCTATGTAAATAAATAACCAGTCATAGAAAACAGAATATTATTATACTGCTATTAAATCTATTTACAATAATTGCTAAAATACAAAGGAGGAAGTTTTTTTGCCCATTAACATTGTTCTTGAACTGTGCTCGAAATTAATGTTTTTCATTTGTATTCGAAGGTTTTGTAACTTATATTTCCTGATATTTAGTTAAAACTAATTAAATCATTTTTCAGATAAATTAAACTACTGATTTGAAATTTAGTGCAAGTACCACTGTAATTATATGATGCCTGATTTTACTTCTTGTAAGAATATTTTTTTATTTATATTTTCAATGAATGATAGATTCGGTTTGTCCGGTTACGGTCCTGCGGTAAAATCTCTGTTAGTTTCGATTTGGTTGACGAAGTTTGCACTTTACAGCGTTACGCTTCAGTTGCATCACGTACTGTGAACGTAACGGACCTACTTTTTTCATCTTAAAACTGATTTTTCTTCGGAGGATCGAAAGCTGTATAGGTAACCCTTTTTGCGCTCTGTGAGATCTACCGCTTCGAGATACTTATGGTTAACTAAGTTCGTTGAGCTTTGAAGACGACGTTTGTCTCAGCTCATCGCACAATTAACGGGTCCGCGTGGTTCCTGCAATTGCTTTCTTCCCAACCTGCAATTGACAACTCTTTCCCAAAACAACGGAAACCAAACTTAATAAAAAAGAAACAACGCAAAAAAGGTAGTTGTAAAATAAATCCGTTGGTTAAAATATTTTGTATTTTCTATGGAAGCATGAAAATATGTAAATATAAAAGTTTCGGAAAAAGCTGAGATGAGTAAAGAAATGATATGGTTAGAGATGTTCCCAGAAAGCGATTATGTTAAACTTTAGATGTCATTAGAACACATCTTCGCGAGCATTAAACATAAAACGCTTGAACGCGCAACTCTGCAAAGATTGCACCGATTTTTTCTTAGGTCACTCTTATGTAATAAGAGCAGCGAACTAAAAACTCTTTATGAGTAATTAAAAAAGAATAATATAATACATTATCTTCTTACGTACGAGTAATTAACATGTGATTTTCTGGTAATAAAAATTGCAAATGAATCTGGTTAATCAGATATCAAAAATATCTAATACAATGATACATTTTTCAATTATTACATTTATAGAAAAAATCAAATTAATTATATATTGATTTAAGGGAATATTTAGCTCTAATGTATAGACTTCCTGGTTCTGTTGTACCTAATAAGGACTGCACAAGGAAGTTGTCTCTTTAGTGCAAGAGCCCTTTGAGATCACATAAATGAAGATCGATAATGGCGAAATGAGCCCTTTTCAGTGATTCCATCAGAGTGGCAATCCAGTTTGGATAGCTTCACGAAGAGTAAACAGGCTTAGTATATAAATTATCTTCTTCATTATAGAAACTACATGTTATTGTAAAATTTTAGTGAAATTTGAAATTAAACCACTTATATAATAGTACTTCACGCGTTATTCTCGAGATTTTTAATTATTTGAAACTATTGATTTCCTCTGATAAATATACAGAGTCTCAATTTAATATATAATAATATATACCTATCAATACAAAAATTCTTTTAATTAGTTGATTTATCATTAAGGCCATAAATAATTTTCACAAGAAAAAAAACATTTTCTCTTTCATAGTTCATTTGAATATTCAAAAATTTTCAGTCCAAAATTCTCGCAAATTTTGCTCGCTATATAATTTGAATTTTTACATTTTAAACGTTCTAAGTTACAGAGAGTTTAACCACTGATCACCCCTTAGATATTGGATGAGTCTCTAAGTGCAATTCCTTTCAGTCACCCTAATTAAAAATATAAATATGCATAACTCTTGAAAACCTCGTTAAATCGTGGCAACGAGTTTATCGTATCGTTCTATTCAAGATGGTTTCTTTGAAGAAAGAGCTTAACTTATCCCTGTCCTTGCTGTTCTGAGGTCACCATGGCAACGGATAGAGGAAGGCTCGACCAATCCCTCACGCATGGTGTAGGGGGTGCTCGACACATTAGGCTACCAAAAATGTCGATCTCAAAAAGAATCTCCGAAACAATCACAGATTCGTAATTGCCACCAGTTAAAAAAATTCGGGATTGCTAATTTTTCTACATTTACCTTAATAACCATCATGATTAAAAAAATATATATATCAAAACTATAATAATTTCTATATAATCAGGGTGTCTACGAAATTCAAACCGAAAATTTACTTCCCACATCAAAAATACAATCCAGGACAATTCCCGATTTTTCTTGAATTCCTACGACATCCTGTGTATCTAATATAAAACACGTACAGTTTTTAAATAGAATACCACAATGATTTCACCCTTCGCCAATAATTCTCCCTACTAAAACTTTCTGTCCCATAAAGAGGGCATCTGAACATGATTCAAATTTAAATTAAGAGAGGAGTAAAAGCACCATTATTTATTTATGGATTTACAGTCCATCAATTTTATCTAAAACAGTGTCCCCGTAGAGCTGATCAATGAAATTGAAGGTTTGAAAGCCCAGAACAGAACGGAATGTCGATCGTCTGTGTTAAAGGGGGTAAAAAAGTGAATGGATTTAGGAAGGGAAAAAGGGGGTAAAGAGAGAAAGGCGAGGGTGAATGGTAAATTGAAGCACGAATGTTGGTATGAGGTATGGGGTATATGAAGTATCGGATTATGGTCTGTCCGCGGGATATAATTGAATTTTAAACTCCCCGAATCCTAGATACACAGGATATGATCTTTCAGTTGGTACATACCCAACCCTCTCACCCCCTTCTTGCTTCATCCCTCTACTCTCGCGTATGTCTATAATGTGTTCCAGCATGACACCGGAAGCTCCAGTTTCACGTTCACATTTCGTATAAGCTTATAAAAGCATCGCTTCAAATGCTCAGGATGCGCAGCCAAAAAAGAAATTAAGCTCGTAAGCTGATTACTCTTTACTAACTTAAAAAAGTCTCCCATAACCATTTGTCTTCCTTTAATAGATTACTTATCCTTAGGAGAGGAAGCAATAGAATTTTATTTTCTAATGTGAACATTTGATTCATCTGGATTTGCGAGCGAGCCAATATATTTTAGATATTGGCAGCTCATGTCGAATCATCCACGTGAAAAGTGGATAAACCAAAGAGAATGTCCGCGTCCCTTGATTGAGGCAGAAATACGATTCGTTGAACGAATGGAATCGACCCTTGGGGCCTGGACTACTCATGAGCCACAGTTTTAAAATCAAAGTGAACAATTTTTTATCAAAGGATTTCTCCCGTCTTCATCTGTTTGATCTCAAGTCAACATATGAAATTACAGAAATTTTTACATAGAAAGCAGCAAAGTTTTACTTATTCTAAAAACAGTTAAAAACTATGTCATGTCAAGATTTAGTATATTTGAAAAAAATAGTCAAGGAGTTACTGCGAATTGCTGGCATTTCTGTTGCAGATTCTTCAGAGTTTATTACGTCCAATAATAATTAATTGCAAGTGTAACTTAATTGGAGAGTCTTTGAGTTTTATATGTAGTGAACTGTGAGGATTGTTAAGTGAAAGATCAACAATAATGGAGGCTATCAGATTCGCATAATTTCGTCATGAGCTCTCACGTAGGACATTATAAGGGAATTATCGGCATGATCTAAACTTGGGATTAATCCTTAGATGGCCAACCGACCACTTGTCAGGACAGGAGAAATGAACGGCTGCGAGGATCTATAGATCAGGTTTATCAAAGATAATCGAGATCGAAGAGAGGCGAACATAAACGGCCAATAACAATCTATGATCTACGATGTATGCTTGAGATAGTTTCAGGGTAAAGCTACTCGTTAATATATACTAGATGAAAGTAATAACAAATATAATTTTCAATGTTGATCTTCTAGTCTATGAAGATAAGACACGCAAGATCAATAACGCTTCGAAGTAAAAATTTATTGTTTCTACAATATACATGTATTAGAAAATGGAAACCAAGTTACTCTGCAACCTCATTAATGTGTTATATGTAAAATTACGTACTGCTCAAGGCAGAAAGGATTTCAAATATAATTAAAAGCACTTTATAAATTTGTTATACAAATCATAAATTTGATTATGCAAGGGGCATGTTTTGTATTTTGATCAAATGCAGAATTTAATTGAACAAAAGTGCGTTACTCAATATTCTCATGTCAGCTTTATCGATATATGGTGTATAAGGACATAGAGGGCGGGAAGGCATGTCGTATCATAATGCCAGAAAAGGAAGAAATAAAAAGATATATGTATATATATACTAAATAGAACAATGCGATGGAAATGACAGGAGCTCTCAATCAATCGATGTCGCCATGACATATTATTATTATTACATTATTCTATACGAATGATGACCAAAGGAAAGGTTGATAAAAAAAAAAGATATCTTGAATCTGAATCTGAATCTCTAGTACTCTTAAATTTATTCGCATAATTAAGATGAAAATAATTAATAAATTAAGAAGGAGAGGGTAAAATTAATTTACAGTAATTTTCCAAACCCAGAGTATTTCTTATGAAAAACAGAATATATTTTAAGACTAAAATAGTATATATTTAATTAAGTTTAAAAAATTATTGAAGTTCAATGAAGGTCGCAAGAAACCATTTTTTTGGAGAACAATCAATGAAGCAAGACGTTAAGTTACTAGATTATTAGATTGCAAAAAATATACCAACAGTTTATGGACCATGACCAAAGTTTTTTTATAACAAGTGTTAAAATAGCTTATTTCGACATTGTGAGATATTTATATGTATATTGTATAAATAAATTAAGGACGTTTTATAAATTAAATTTACAATATTAAAAAAGAAAATACTCCAAATATAAGAATAAAATTGTTTAAAATGTAATATATTCTCAGCTTTGAAATTATTTTCATATTATAGTAGGAACTACTACTCCTTGAGTGATTCGATTAACGCTAACTTATAATTTGAACACCACATAACTGTTATAGGCGGTTCTCAGATTCAAACTCTACCATGAAATGTAATTCTCGATTGAAACCCACTTTTGCGTGAAATTGCGACATAAATGAGAATACAAACTGTTATACGAATATAACAGAAAGTTTCTTATCCTTTAAAACGAATACAAATTCGAAAAATCATCTTTCATCTAACAGATCTTGTTTCCAAGTGGGGTTTTTCAATAGGGATAACTTTTCCTTATGCAATTCTGAATAGAAAGTGGATTCAAACAACGATTCCATTAATTTTCCAACCATCTTGAAGATAAAAATAAACCCAATCGAAACAGGTTTAAATTCCAATGTGTGTATGTGACCCAGGTCATCAAAATCTAATTTTTCATTCTCAAGTCGATCCTCGCACTGCGTTTCAGAGCATGTTTCAGCCACTTCGGAGAACCTCTGAGAAGAATGTGCGCCCGGAGCATGACTTGTATTTACCCCGTACAAACCTTCGACGTGGTTTCTTTCGTTTAGACTTTAGACTACAGAGAAGCTACGGATTCCACTTCAACTTCGTGGCGCATGGCCAAAGGGCTGACTAACCCAAGGGCCCGTAAAGTCCACCTTGCGGTTCGACAAGTCAAAGTACTTCCAACAGCCTTTCTCACTTGCTCTTTATATATATTTTTTTATATTGTTTTTCCCTTCCCATTGAGTCTCTCGCTCCCTGCGATTTGAAATTCGCGCGCTTAGCTTTTGCCTGGAGGCGCACAATTCAAAACGAATATGCGGACTCGTCATATTAATGAGTAGAATGAATATGTGCGGTACTAATCTGACGCCCTTGGCAAGCATCCGATTATGGGAACTGCTCTTCACGAGTGCTTGTAGCTAATGAGCCACTTGTAGACGTTAATTTGATGTGATTTTTTCGGTAAATATCAAATTAACATCAAGATAATGTTTTCTTTCGTTTAGAGTTGGCTAAAGTTCAGTACTTTCATGGCAATCCTTTTTAAAAAGATGATGGTTAACAACATGTCTCGAAAATCTCGCATACAATTTCATTTCAAACCATGTTGGTTGCTAGTTATTGATAAATGAAAGACCATCAAGATGTATGGGATTTTTCAAATACAGATTATAGATATCTAGAGAATGCGATGTATGGCAAGGTCCTTTCATTTTTCTTCAAGGAAACTTGGGAGAGACTTTATTTTTAAATCGCCTCGGTGCCAAGAAACAATATGCCTCAAGCTATATTCTATAATTCTGCGGCCCTGGATCTTAGAATCAAGCTTAGAAAGCCTCAGGCAAAAGAACACGGTCTTGAAAATTCTCGGGTGAAGACGGAATTCGCACCTTACCGCAATACTGCTATTAGAACTTGTTCTCGCTCGTGTTCTGGCATTGCAATCTGAATGAAGACCGTAATGATAAAGATTAATAATCACAATAAGCAACCCATGGGGAAGCCCTAATGTCCTTAAGGCTTTCAATAAAATAAGTATCGGATACCTTCTACTCAAAATTGTAGCTTTAAGTTGGGAAAATCGTGAGGAAGGTGTGGTCTCGTTATAGTACAATTCTCTGGAAAGGTGTGGCAAATCGAAAACGTATATATATGTACACAAAAATTTCCGTATGAAAATGCAACTGAAAATTGAAGTATAAATCATTTTTAGTAATTACTGTTTGGAAACTCGAATAGTATCACCCAATATTTAACATTTTACGTCATAGAATTCTTAAATTAAAAAAGCACTTAACGTTTCATTTTTTTATATTTTGATTTCAGGAGTAGATTTTAAAAGTTTTATGTATATCATTTATCGATTATTCAGAGTTAACTGCCCGAAGGGCTATATGAAGATGCAACTCACGATGACTTCTAGTTAATCAACGGGTAATTGTTCTGGCTCGGATTTTTAGATATGAAGTTTCCCTATTGATCATGTAACTGATTTGATGAACCGATTATTTTCTATATGTATTTTTTTTATTAGAGAATAACCTTCATATCATTGTAAGAAAATATTCCAAAGCAAGCAGAGTTTTTACATTTATATGGGATCTGAAAGACCCATGCAAACACAAATGATGCAAACTGTGTAATAAATTTAAAAGAACTCAACTTTACATATAAGCATTCAATTTGAAATCCATTCATATTTCATAATCTTATTTTCACTACACCCTCAATATTCCTTATTCCTTAATTATAAACGTTATTTTTCAAAGATTTGAGAGAAGTACACTTTGTGCAATTTTGAAGGGAAGATACGAAAGGTTGTACTAGTAAATCCTATTCAAACTTTCACGAGGGCAGAGCCTCGTTCTCCTCGTGTCGTATCCAGGAAAAGAAAACACGGGAGAATCCGAAATCGTCTTAACAATTTCAAATTCAATTGGATTTTCCTTTGGGCAATCTGCGCTGACGCTGACGTTAGTGTATCGAAAAATCTCTCTCTTTAGTCTTTGTCTCTTTTCTCGCGTACCAATACCTATACCAATAGACCAAAACCAATACCATCATAAACATAAGCCGTCGAAGAAGAACCGATAGAGTTTATACGCTGACGCCAGCCCATAAATCTCCAGGAAGTATGGGCACTCGCGAGAGAGCCTGGGCATTCGCAATCCTTTCCTAGGCATTACTTGCATTACGTTTATTACAGCGTAGAGAGGCCGAGTTCCCGGTATCGTAACCTATAAGCCTTCATTTGCAACTGACTTCGTTCTTGCAGCTGCAACACATCCAGATCCTTCAGGCCTTTTAATGTAAAAACAGATACTCTCCCAGAAACCAATGTGGATACTAAAATCACCCAAAAAAACTAACAATTTTCCAATTATCTGCAAAAAATTTGGAGAGGAAACAAGAGTCCTCGGGCAGATATTATCACATAATATGTTTCTTGAGAAATATTTAAATATTTTCGGAAAAATCATCATCCGAAAATATTTTGCAAAAATAACTTCTTACAATGCCTTTCTAATTTATTAATACTATAAGAACTGCACACTAGAAATAAATCATTGTTTACAGTTGAATATGGGTAACTGCTACAATATATGGATCTAATTTTTTTAATTTAATAATGACGTTGATATTCTTTTTAGATTATAGACCGATGGATATAACGTAACTGTTGAATTATCTCCTTTGACATATTTCATCGTGACACCGTCAATATACAATACGAGGTGACCTAAAACTGTTTGCTGTACATTTAAAAGCTATCAACTTTTGATCGATCCCTAGACGAACTCGTTCTCAATTTAAAGGGGAAGACTGACGCTTTTCCATTTACCTGCCTTCTGATTCCCATAATTCTTTTATAAATTAAAGAAAATACTTTTTAAAGTCAGATATTAGTTTTAGGCTGATTTTTCACAAAGCTATCCTATACCTACATATATATATATTCATAAATTCTATAGCTAATTTTCTGTTTCTTTAATTTTGCAGGAATTACCTTGGAATTCGGACTAAACACGCAATACGAGTAAGTACTTAAAATCAGTAAAACATCAATCAATTATAAGCATTTTTTTCAAATAGAAATTGATTTATTAAAATCTATGCACAAGATAAAAAATCTTGCTCCTTTAATATATCTTAAAGCTAGTCATCTAATCTAGATCTCATTTTTTTTTCTTTTTAAAATGGTTACCTATAATCTTTATAATCAGTATGCTTCACATTCCTAGATTGTTCATTACATTTGAATTATGAAACTTTGTCTAATGTCACGTCAAACCATTTCGATCTCTTTATATCTAAGATATTCTATAAATCCATTCGTCAATAAAAAAAATTCGCTGAATTATAAAAAAAGATTCGAAATTACGTCAGATTTAAAGAAGTTGATACAAATTTAATGGCATGTTCTTATTATTTGTGAAATTATCTAACAAAAAAAAAAAAGAAAGAATTTAAACACTTTACTGTTGGCAAACTCTTAATACACGTGAAAAATTGGCAGTTCAACCGTAGAGGGATCCAATTCCTTTTTATTTCTTTTTCGATTATTATGTTACATCAGTTCACAATGCGACCTGCGTAAAAAGGACTCGAAGGTCCTGATTCGTTTTCCTGGTCTTTTTTCTCCAGCTATCAACCATAAACCTATAGTCCGAGACTTTGTTGGGCACGATGACTCGTTGAATTACACTGTTCGTTTCAGGTATTCCATCTACCAGTCTGTTCGATTGATCGAATTTCAGGTCTAGTTCAAAGGATTCGATTTTTAATTACTTTCAAAAACTTATGAGGAATATTCACAATTTTAATAGATAAGATCAATTACTTCGCCTAAATAAAATTCATCTGAATAAGAAAGAATAACGTTCAGTTTAGGAAATGATGTCCCAGAAATTATATCTCGAAAATAAAGACTCGAATACGATTTTCCCATCAAACTTTTTAGGATCATCAACAAATCTCTTTCTAATCTAACTTTTTGCCTGACTTTTATACTCTTTGAGAAAGAATGAAAAGTCTCGATTTGGGAAAAGAAATCCTGAAATTGACTTTCCCATCGAATTTAATTGATGATCCTTCTCAATTGATCGCTTCATTATGGATCGACTAATGTAGTAAAATCGATGAGTCACTGGTTTTCCTAGAATCGATGCTAGAATGATGAACAGACGAGCAATGAACTCCATCGACCGATAGAAAACCTGGTAACTTTCGTTCTTCTTCGAGCGAGTACGCGAGTTTAATTTTCCTAGGTATGCCGTACGTTCGGCGTTTATTCCTCCCGCCGTGATTTATTTTACTGTTGCAGATAAGATGCGTTTCCGGTTCGCAAAACATCCGAAGGAACTAGGGTCGCAGGTCATCTAGAAACTGAGATTTTTCTCACGCCACTCCCTTTAAAGATAAGGAAAGGATATTCAGACGATATTAAATTATTAAATAGGAACTGAGAAATCAGGCATCAAATTGTATAGGGACTTAATTTTAATTCACTTGAACCTGAGAAACAATTTTAAGTAATCGACAAAGTAAAGGAAGAATGTATAAGAAGAAAAAATACTGAAGAATTAATATCTAATAATTATGCAAAATGTTCACTCAACAAAGTTCTCAATTAAAATTTAATCAACCGACAAAAGGGTTTTGCAAAACGCAAGAAATTTTAAAAGCTTCTTACATGGTACGTTCCCTGTGGATTATTTTATAATGATAATAAATCCTGACGTAACTTTCTGCTGCATCATCGAGAATAACTGAAGGCGTCGCAAAACCACATTAATGCAACGAGGCCCTCCCAGTCTTCTCGCCTTCCGCCTTTATAATCAACTTTCTTTCTCTCTTCCTCTCTCAGAAGTCATAGAAAGGGCTATTGAACTACCCCTTTAACTCTTATTTTGAAACTTTTTTCTACTACGTTTTACAAGATCTTTTCGTACTTTTAATTCTCAGCATATCGTGCTGAACATTACTGCACGTTATTTAATTTTGAACTTTTACAATTTGATTACGTGTCTCACGTGGAATATGATTTATTAATGGCTTAATGATTGGTTTGCATATTAGTTTATTAATTGGTTAGAAAATTGATTCATAAGTGTTTTGATATTTTTTCATTCCTATGTTTATTTTTGTATTATGTTAATTAATTAATTAATTTTATTCTTTTATTTAATTTTACGTTTTAGAAGAAAAAAGTATATTTGAAAAGTTGTCCATTTTCCTATACGGAATTACTGTATTTTTTCACTTTAGATAAATTGTAGTTCGATCAATGTTTCTTCTTTACTGTGTTTCTTTTCGTCAAACGCTTCTCGCTTCCGGTGTTCACCTCCATCAAATCTCTATCAATTTATAATCGAGAAACTAGTTTTGTAACACCGTGAAATCGTACCATAAACTCCAATTCGACCTGCGCCGCTTCTGATCGTGATATATTAGATTCTCAACCAATGTACGAATTACAGAGAGATATGATTTCTTTTCAGAAACTCGACTAGACGTTCCTTGTCTATTAGTTGCTCGAAACTTTTACCAATTGATTTGACCTAGGGTAAAGAAGAATCTTGAACAAATATACGAATACGTTCACTCTTGGAAGTGCCTATTAAAATTTTTTTAAATTATTATCTACCTATAGAAGGGTATACATATTTTACTTTCTCCATCTTTCGAAATTTGGATAAACTTAATTTTTTCAACTACCGGAACATAAATTGCACGTCTTATTGGGCGAGCATTTTGTGTTAACAGTTTTAGAGTGATTCATTGAGGCAAACCCGAGGAGTTTTATTATTGCAGAGCAGGTAACTGCTTGCAACTGAAAAATATTTCCAGTTATGTAAACACCAAGCAGGTGCACTATGTCTTAAAGAATTTTTTAAAATGTGACAAGCCGGCATTTGAACATCAAATAAAAAATTTAATTTAGAACTACTATACCGACGAAAGTCTCATATTTTAAAGTTCGATACTACATCTGTATATCTTGTTGACATCTTACCCATTTCAAGAATATTATTGACTTTCTTCTACCACATGGAGTTTCTTACAACTATAATAATCAGTAAATCCAAGAGTCACTATAATATTTAATCACCCTTTTCAAATTGATATTTAATCTAGTTATCAATTAATTTATGGGAATAACTTCTAATAAATGAAAAAATATCCTTAAAGGCGTTTAAAACTCATAAATTACTTCTCTAATATATCATTGACTTGTCTAATACCTGCTCAGGTAAAGTGAAAGCTATAGTATTAATTTAAAAATTATAATTAATTACTAAACGAGTCTTTTTACAAGCTCGAGTTAAATACTATTCGCAGTATCAAATAACTTTATCTACATCAAACAAATTATTCAAATTAACAAACCGCAAAAAGCTTATCATCAAAAATGATATACACTCCCCAGAATTTTTCAACAACTACCAGACGACAAAATATAAAGTCATCACTAAACGAGAAGAAGGAGGAACCTCGGGGAGGAACAATTCCGTGTTCTTCATTGAGAAACGAGAGGTACAAAATCATCTCAAAAAAAAATCTCAGTAAAAGGAGAAAGGAACTTGGTTGAAGAAAGAGAGTGAATAATGGAAGGTGGTGGAAAGAATGGAGAAGGGATGAAGAAGCTGTGGACAAGTATGAGAAACACGAGATTGGTGCTGTGCTTGGAATTTAGTTGTCGCGTGACAGAGCGCCTGATTTATTGTATCAGCACTACTCGTACTTACATTTCACGCGTGCTCGAACCGGCTTTAATTTCAGTGACATTTATAGCAACAATTTTAAACAATAAATGCTACCTCAAAGAGTTATCATTATTTTCTAAGTGATCTGAAAGTGTGAAGAGTCTAGGGTGGTCCTTATTTTTTCGATTTTCGATTTTTCTTGGTCTCACCCCCCTATTTTGTTACAATTACCAAAAAAATGATCTCCACCAAATTTTAGCAAAATCAGTTAATATTAACATGTGCCTCAAAGCACTCAAAGTTTCTTATGCAATTAACATGGGGAAAAGTACCGTTCAACTTCAAATGCAGGTATTTTTTTTATATTTTACCGGAATCCTTTGGCTCTGTACAATTGTGATTTTTAGATTATGTTAAAAAACACATCTAAACGAAAGAATTTTTTTTGCAAAAGTTACAAAATAGAAATTGTAATTTTGGTTAAATTTACGGGTCAGCCATGTTGTAAATTTTGCAAAAAAAAATTGTTCGTTGGACGTTACTTTTCCCCATGTTAATTGCATAAGAAACTTTGAGTGCGTTGAGGCACTTGTTAATATTAACCGATTTCGCTAAAATTTGATGGAGATCATTTTTTTTTGGTTATTATAACAAAATAGGGGGGTGAGACCAAAAAGAAACGAAAATCGAATGGGTTAAATTCTAAAATCTTTAAAATACATTAAAAATTTTTAATTCCCAATGAAACTGACGGCCCAATCGGGCTCGAGCTTAAAAACCCGATTTCCGATCGAGGCCAAAGTTCTTCGATCTGGAACCGACCGGTGTACCACGTAAAAATTTCTACACAGGTTTTGGAAGGTTTCTGTTTTTAAATTTACAAATTTTAATGGTATTGAAAATCATGTAACTGTGATTGAAGATTTATAACACTAGTACTTTTATTCAGTAATTATAATCTGCTCACTAAATCTATGGCTTATAGTTTACAAATGAATATTTAGAATTTTATATGTATAAAAGATATATAATATTAACTCTGATTTTTAAAGCCATCACTGAAGAAAATTCTGAAGCTCTAAGAGGAAGATCTTCTAGTATATAGAGGCATTCTTTGAACCTGGATTTAACCATAGAGGGTCGTAAACAACATTGTTCAATGAATCGTTACAAAGTTTACTGCGCTAAATTGCAGGCTTTACATATCACGAATTTCTTGAATAAATGCTGTGCTATTAAGCGGCGAATTAAACGTTAGATGTACGTGTATGATAAACTCATGAATTAGATTACTATCGTAATTAACCATCTATACGTATGTAAACTCGAGTCCGTTATACTCTAGTATCGGTTATATTTTTTTAGATTTGAAATTTTTTTATTAAGATTGTAATTTATACTCTTATGATGGTATCAATATCTACCGTGTGAAAATGTAAAGTGACTGGGCGTGAAGTAGATTCAGGTAATGGTTTACACACATAAATTTAGACAAGCAGCTTATCAGATCATCTTTAAATATTAAGTAAGTTCCATTGTGAAGTCATTAAAATTTTTTTAACATAAAATCAACTTTAATTGGGAAACTATTAATATTTAAACTATCGCTCAATATCACATGATATACTTTACCATAAAAGAAATTTTATAGTTTTGCCAACCTTATGTATGCAATAATAAATATTTTTTGACTAAAACTCGATAATTTACTTCAGAGTCTATACAAAACGGAAATGGCCTATTTTGAGCAAAAAAATATTTATTACTGCGAGCGTAAAGTTGGCAAAATTAAATTTGCTTTTATAGTAACAATTCGAAAAATTTAAGGCACTCTCAATAATTTCTTCGTGAAATAATATTGCTCGTTTATAGATTATATATTAAATAGTTATACCGATTTAATAGTCGAAAAATTCACGTTCGTTTCATTAATCACTCATGATGAAGAGTTTAATAATGTAACCTTGATATAAAACTATGCTTAAAGGTCGAGTATTTGAAAGTTCAAAGATAATTTCTCCAACGCATACGTGAGGCAATTAGGGCCATTGCGCCCAGGATGATCTAGAATATGGTATGAAATGAGGGACAGAAAACATGTGTTCGTCATGTGCAATTGCAGACAGTTCCCTACATTCTAAACTAAACTAAGGTATGTGCAGTCAAGACGAAGCATAAAATATTTTATTACTCTACTTCTTAGAAACAATTTATTTAACTCTTTGAAGCACACATTTTCTTGTTAATTTCTTATTTTTATGATTCTATATACAAAGCGACAAATAAATAATGTTGATGAACTGATCTTAAAATAATCTTCCAAATTACAAAAAGTGTGAATTTAAGTTAAATTTACTCTTCCTTTTAAGTGATTCACATTACTAGTATGAAACCTTTTTCTTTTATCGTCTCAGTTTTTTTAAATTTTAACAATTGAAATTCCAATTTACAAAAGGTATGGAGCCAAAATGTCATAAAAAACCTGTAGAAAGTCTATTCCAATTTAGAAAGTACACCTGCACTTTCATCATTTTACCAAATAGAATACATAAAAATGAAACATGAAAAAGTTTTAAAAACGGGAATTGAAAACAAAAGCATCAAACTGTGGACTCGATCGAGCGCGCAAAGTCGATCGAGTTGGTAGTATTGTTTCGAGCGTGTCGAATTGTTTTCAGGGCACACGAAGAGAAGAATCGAAACTTTCACTGGACCTTTTCTTGTTCTCTTAAATCGTAATTGTACAGTCTCGTCAACACGTGTTAGTTCTCAGGTCGTAGATAGGATTTTCAACCGTAAAAAACTCGTAAACCCTCATGGAAGTAAAGGACAATTCTGAAAGTGGGGCCACACAGATTATGCTCGCTCTTATAATGTGGGGAAATGTGCGAATTCAAGTAGGGTTGCCAGATTTCAGAAACGGGATACCGAGAATGCTAAAGTGAATATAATGATAAATTTATTTTAGAAAACGAGTCAATCGTTAAAAAAAAAAATTACTCTAAATATTAATATTCACCCGCAAATAATAATTTACAAAATTAGTAATAATAAGGGGTATTTTTTGGAGACAACTTAAGTTGAAATTGGAAGAGAGAAAACATTGATTTTTCATGAGGATGATAGGGAAAAGAATAAATGAACTATTAGAATGTCACTCGCAGGTGCCGTCATGTATGACACGCCCCTGAAGGATTTACAGACTAAATTTAATCCTCGACGGTTTGAATAAATAGACGTATCAAGAGCGAATTGACCGATTCCATGTATAATACGTCAAATACATTGGTCAGAAATTCAGATTGGGATTTTCCAAAATTAATCAAAACTATTCAGTAAGATATTACTAACTATCAAAGAGTTGCCATTTACATGTGATAAAGTACAAAGGATTAAAAAATTGATAAATAACTTTCGATGGAAAGTGCAAATTGATATAAAAACAATGTGCTGATTACTTATTATTATAGAAAAGCAGATGATCATTTTAATCTAAATTTTGATGTGGATAATGGATATCCACAAAATGTGGTGAAAACCTGTTGCAACTCACTTCGGGGATTTGCAAGACTATAAGCGGGAAAGCGTTTCCAATCGAGAAATTCGATTAACTCCGGAACTTGAGTGCGAGGTTCATCTGCATTTTGCCTATGAGACATTTCACGACAATTCCTCTGATGTATCTATAGAGCTCGCAAAAAAAGGAGTTACTGACATTTCAATTTGATAATTTTTCAACAGAGATGGAACTTTCAAATAAAGCAATTTCAGTACGGAATCCAATATCTAATTGTCCCGAATGAAATTAGGAAAAAAAACTTGACCTATTACCAAATGAAAAATATTGTCTGAACCATATATCGATCCTCTGGCCAGCAGTTCTTGAAGACAATCAAAAGGAATTTCTGATATAATGTGCTATGAACTCGACTATGAAGGACAAACAAGCCTAAAGATAAGTCTTGGACATATATTTCCTGCACGTTTTGCCCTTAATTTATTAATCACGTGGCTCTCTGTTGTCTTAGATTCTGTTCAACAAAAGAAATGGATTGATTGTTGCGTATGCCATATACATCCTTCCCAGTTACATCACTGGTAGCTTTCATTGCTTTACGCACAAGAAAATCTTTTTGAGAGTCTGCCAGTCGTAGTCAGTATAGTGAAGGGATTGCAGGTGATTATGGCAATTGCATAATGACAGTGTCGTTGCCTGCACGTGGATCGCGATTACTCATACCGAAGTCGTGGCTTTAGGTCGACCTTGGATCGCGACTTGTATCTCCTCGCCTGGCTTCTCCACCGAGTTCTCCACTGACTATTGCTTGTGAACCTGGCGAACGGTAAGTACGTGTGCTTGGAAACTATTGGAAACAAGACGGCAACCTTGCCCCACCAAATCCTGAATCCTGAGACCATTGCTCTCAGCAATCCACGCTTCCAGGCGAGAGATAGGATTCCTGATTGTCACTGACACACAAGGAATGGGATTGGAATGACGATAGAGCCGGAGTTAAAAATGATAAGAAATTCCAGGGACATAACTTCGAAGCCCTGAACAGAGTAAATTAGAATTTGGTACTAGTCACATCAGGCAATTTAAAATGTGCAAGGTGTTTATCTTCTTGCAAATTCTTATAGAATTTATATGAAAACAGTTGCAACATATGGGATACTTTTTACTTTGAAGAATTTCAACTGTGATGAGTTTTCACATGGAATAACGAATAAACCTTAGATTTTTTGTTGAATAATGAATAGGATATAATTGCTTCAACTTATTAGATAATCAATATCTTGCCGAGAGTCACATTAATGAAGAATAGATTTTCGATATTTATGATAGAAACGTATATTAAATAAACGTTAAAATTGAATTCTGAATATTAATTTTATAACATTTAAAAAAAAAAGTTAAAAACTACATAAGAATGAAAATTAACTACAAATCCTGTAGAAACAATTGACTGAGTCGTTCCACAAATTCAAAGAATCGGCTGACTACTGCAGCAGATACATATAGTAATTGCCTTGTATCAATTGAATCACAAGCAATAATTCTATATGTGCGATAAAATCAAAATCAATGACAAGCGCTATGCGGGAGAAAGGAAATAAAGATTTCAAGCTACATCGAATGGATTTTTTTACTACGTGTTTGAACACATGAAGGTTCTGAGAAAGTCGAGAAACAGTTATTAGTAACGAAATTTAAAATCTACTAGAATTAATTATTTAGCAAATTATTAACAAAATTAATCAGATTTGGAAAAAATTTCAAATCATGCGTTAAAAATTTACCCTAGTTTATATAATTCTAAAGAGAAGGTACCTTATACATAAGATATTATATCACCATTCGTTGAGATCTTAATTGCCAAATACATATATAATGAAGGATGAAATGAATGGATGAAAGGATATCAGGCATATCATAGTACAAAAGAACCTGTCTGATGCATTTCATGATATGAACGATAACATATATAATAAGCTCTTGAATTGCATAAAATAGTAATTATATAATATAATAAAGAATTAAGGACTATATATATATTCACGCAATGAAATGGTCAGTTACACAGCAAAAATAAGATTTCATGAACAATTGGCTCATTGCAAGCAAATATTTATGAGTATGTAATGAAACCTTAGAATTTGTTCTGTGGCATAAGTCACAATAATTTTGTCTAAGGGCCAACCCACGTAATACTCATATTATACCATATACAAATAGAGAGAATTCAAACATATGGACATGATTTCTAAACAATTTTCCCTCATCTCATCCTGATGAGTTCAAATAATCTGTCATTCTTTGTTTTCATTTGAATATATGTATATATCCTGATTAATATTATGAATGTTTATCATGTAATCAACATGTTTTTATATTTTCAACTTGAAAGATAATATTAATTAAACTAGAGAAATATCATAAAAGTTACATCGCATAAAGTAAAATCCATTAAGTTATATTTATGTACGTTAGAAAATATTACTTTACATGAAGTTACAATTTTTAAACTTAAATGTTATCCCTTTTATGGGTTTAATGTAGGTTCCCCTATTTTTACAACTACATAAAACTGTCAAAATGATTTACACAGACTCTAAAGGCATAGAAAATAGTAAGATGGACATGAAGTTTCATTCTTGTATATGGTCTTTTATGAAGGGTTTTCGGAAAAAATTTTATTATTCTAAAAAATAATTCAACCTAAAAACTTGAACCAGCTATTTTTATAATGGAAATAATTGTATTTCATTAATCTCTGGAGCCTCTCTCATTAGTGAAACTATTCCTGTAACTCGAAAACGTCATTAGGACATTATCAAAGACACTCTAGTAGCAGCTTCCTATATCGCATTCATAAACTATTGCCTACGCTACTTCGGTTCCAAAAGGCATAATCAATTCTAGATCAGCTGCAATCAGTCTCTAGTTCAATTATCCAGAATATCAGAATCAAGTAACACACCTCTGCAGATAACATCAATTACCTTCATAATCTCATGAAGCTAAAGTCATAACGTCTCGTACGTACATAAATTAGCGAATGATTGACGCGATTTCGAAGTGGCAGTTTCTTCTCGGATCCGAATTGTCGAATTTGGAGATTGGGGACATTTTAATGGACGGGTGGAATATTGTTGTCAGTGATAGGGATGCTGCTGGATTTGTTTTACCTGCACGGCTGCGCACTCATGAAAATGTCATCCCCACCATTGGTGCTTAACCCTCTCAACCCTCTCGACCTCAAGTATCGTTCGCTAGTTTCCACAAACCCGAGAGCCATCGTTATCATTCGCGTCCGCGACTTGGTCGACTTAGGACCACTGCGGAAGTACCTCCAGTTCCATTTCCGCTTCCGGGTCGTTCAGCCGATTTTCAAGATTGAAAACGATAACCACTGATATCCACTCTCAGTTCAGGTGAGGTATAGTGCAACCTTCGGTTTCGGTCCCTTCTAATTCAATCTTTAGTTTTAGATAAGGATTTATCCTCGGCAATATAAAAAATTATTTTATTTCATTCACGCTGTTTGAGTTTATTACGGGTTATTCAACATTGAAGAAACAAACATTTAAGAATTGCGATATTAGCATATTATTGCAAATTACATACATATTTCAAAAGTTAGATACTTCCCTCTAAATCGAGTATAATTTTTTTTTCAAACTCACCGGTGCATGGGTTTTCAATGACAGATTCAATTTTTAATTCGTTTTTTGTCAAGATTGAAGGAAATTATTAATGTTATTTAAATCAGATTAATTTCATACATTTGCAATAAAATTCACTCTTAAAAGTTTTGGTATTATGCCTTTACTTCTCCTTAAATTATATGCTATTCATTTTATAGCCAGAGCAAGTCAAATTTACTTTATAAGTTTGAATCAGTAACTTCACTGATGAATGCTAGAATTTTGTCTCTTCAGTGAAGTGTTCCCTGAACTCAATCAGTAAAAGTGAAGTAAAGCTCAGTTCATGGTAAAAGAGATTTTACTAATTATTATAGTGACCCATTTCTGTACTTTTCTCGTCAGTGAAACCTCATACTGATTCGAATCTCTACTTCACCAGTTGCATTAGCTAAAAGGTTTAAACTGTATGTTCAATTACTTAGAACTTTTTTATGTTCATAAAGTAAAGCGAAACTCACCAAAGAATCTTTGTTCAAAGCATATTTTTTAAAACTTTAAATCTTTTCAATCCCTGCTTGTATAGAGCTTATTTTTATTTATTGGAATTATGATTAATAATAAACCGTTTCAACCGAAGAAATATTTTTATATCAAAATCGTGTGATAAATTTGAATAAACCAGTTACTAAATCTATCCACTCAAATTCAGAAAAATATTTAATTCACTGAACCAATTATACTTTGATTTACAATGTAAGAGAATGTTATAACTGCATTTTAAGATTAAACTGAAATTCTATTCCAAGTAAACTTTCAAATGTCGTAGATTAATGTTTAAATATTGTACTCATAATAATAGAATTGAGTGTGCACTAATCTGGTATTCAAATCTGAAATTATTTACAATTTTATTGTTTACCTGAGAGATGTTAACTAAAAAGATATACGAAACAAAAATATTTTCTTTAACAATCTTGCTGCATACAATACATCATTTTTAATTTTCTCTTTGTACTTGGAAAAAGCTTTGCTTATTATTACGGTTATTCATTGACATTATAATGGATGAAATGTATCTCTGCGCAGAATCCAGTCCATTAACTCTACATATGTAGTAACTTTCAACCCTTTCCGTTCTATCTACATATCCCACTCGCGAGATTTATAGAAACACGAGTCCTTTCATGTTATCACTTGAATTCGCGTCTCCGTCGGTTTCAGTTCTCCACCACTTCCCTTTCCGTTCTCACGAGATCCTTATTATCGTCTAGTGTCTCGCAATAGCTGACGAAAGATGATAGCATTTTTTAATTAGAATAAGCAGAAATGCCTTCACAAATTTCTAGAAAAGAGTTTTCAAAAATAATCTTGGAAGATATCTTTCCACTTCAACGTATTTATAATTCAGATTTTATAAGCATTTTGTTATAGTGTTTAAATTACTATGGTAAATTATTCGCAAATATTAAATAATATCTTAAAAGAACTATAATTAAAATTATTCATGTGATTCAATGTAGAAAAAGAATTTTGTTTCATCAGAAGTTACTTCTTAGAAGAAAATTTCTTCAAACTTTTTTCAATGAGAAGCTGTACATATTTTATGTTTGCGTATACTTTCAGGTGGAATTTAAGTCCTTGGGTCGCCAACTAATCAACGTTATAAATTCTCTTGATGCTTTTGATTGTTGCTCAGAAAGCCTCGATTTGATACTGGCTTTCGGGCAATAATCATGATCACATAAGAGAGAAGCTTCTTCAAAACTACTCATCAACCATCAAACTCTGCAAGCCCGAGAAGATCAACAAATCATCTTCCTACAATATAAGTGCTTCTGAAATAAATGGAAAGTTTGGAAAGTTATACACAGAAAAAGCTATGCCAATTTATCCTAATAAACTGCGTTGTAATTTAGCGAAAAATGTGTCATATTGAGAATTTTTACTAGTATTAAGTATCACATATTTTTTGTAACATTTAGTATTAATGTCTTTAAAACATATCATATCAACGCTAAAAAATAGTTTATCTATCCCAGATATAGACGTATCGTTATAATTATAAGAAAATATAACTCTGTTACTTAAATTTCTAGAATCTAGAAATTATCTGGGTAACTTAGGTAACACAGCTATCTTTTCTTGGGATTACGAAATTCATCAATACAGCTGGGGCAGCTAAACCATTTTTTCAGTGAATTAAACAAAATTTAAGTAACACTGACTAAGAAAGTAATTATACTTATTTTTTTAGTATTGAAAACAACTTTCTCAAAGAGGCTATTGGGCGATAGTAAAATACGTACCCTATTGCTATGTGAAATATTGTTCCTCAACTACATAATATTCTTCTCGTTAAGATCAATGTTAACACTACTGTTTTCTGTAGAACTATAAGACAATATAGAACACTTGTTGAATACCTCGGTTCCAACCTGTTGGCTGACTGTAAACTTCTTTACCTATATGTCTACCATATACTGTATACAGCCCCACATTATAACGTTCTAAATAACTTTCAAAAATGTAGTATTGCACTTTTTCAACATAATTGTAATGGCATCATTATAATTATGGCATTTAGTTTGAAAATGTTAATTGTAAATAATAATTTCCACGTATTTACTAATTATTCTTCTTGTAAGTATATTCTACACTTCTATTACAAGGTTGATGCTAAAGCATGTAATGAAGTCAGCACTTGAGAATAATTCATATTTTCCAAGCCGAAATGCAAAATATGATTGTTTAAAAAAATATTTTACATCTTGTCTAACAATTTTAATACGAAACACAGAGTTACGTTTTACAATTACATCCAATGTTTCTGTCCTAAAAATTCAATTCCTATAATAAAAAAGCGTAACAGGTTCGAACGTTTTCTGGATATTGCATGCTTTGTGATTTTCGCGCGAAAGATTGCTTCGCGTGAAAGGTTGCTTCTCGCAAGAAAAAGAAATATTCTACGAATAAAGGAGAGCGCAACCGATGGATCCACGTTGCGAATTGCGGAAGTGTTCCGTCGACGTCCCGTGAAGTTCCGCGACGTCGTTTATTGTTACAACTGGTTATAACTCTCTGATATAATACTCACAATAAAAAATGCTTATTACACTCAACAAACAATACAAAAGCCTTTCTTCGAAAAGCAATCTGACTATGGGAAAAAGTTATACATTTACTTTAAAAAAATAGCGTTCTAATTCAAATTCAATATATAATCTTGGTGAAATCTAATCTAAAATCTAATTTAAAATTCCGTAAAGAAAATTAGCGCTTAAAGTTTATTGATAATAGATAATTATAAAAGTGGTAGAGAGCTAATCCCGTGTAGAAATCTCGATAGGGGTCTAGTGG
>UCOK01014468.1:0-42325 GCA_900474325.1 Synergus umbraculus | reverse complement strand
GATTTTAAAACAGTATTTACTGACTCTCGGACACGGAGAAGTCAGACAAAAGTATTATAATATTTCAGTGAATTTTATGATATATTAGAAAAGAGTTTATTAATTTTTAGAACAGGTTTCTAAAGATTTTCGAAATCTGTTCTAAAAATTAATAAACTCTTTTCTAATATATCATAAAATTCACTGAAATATTATAATACTTTTCTCTGACTTCTCCGTGTCCGAGAGTCAGTAAATACTGTTTTAAAATCTAAGAAAATAATTTTTTCCGTGAATGACTTGAACATAAAAGAAGAAAAACAATTTGATGGCGCAAAAAAATTTCATGAAAACCCTTGAAGTCCCTTAAGGTCATTGGACCCAAAAGCTCAAAATTCCATTCTCCATTTTATTTAACGAAAATTATAGATAAATATTTTTTCGCTCTGTAGGACTAATTTTTTTTCAATTATAAGACTGTGTACAGAACGATAAAATATTTAATTTCAATCCTTTTTGCATAAAATGAAGAATTCCTCTATCTTCAAAATTGAAGATTTTCATCATAGAAAAAAAACCTCAAATCTCAATGATTTATAAAAATATCAATAACTTCCGAAATATTTAAAAATACGTGAAAAATTCCTACTCTCTAAACTTGAATCAGTGAAATTTAACTGATTTTAATTTTAATTTTAATTTCTCACGATTTTAATCAGTGAAAAATCTACTGGAAATCAGTGAAAAGTCACTGAAATTTTTAGTAGTTTAGTGAAGATGACTGAAAATTTCAGTGACTTTTGACTGATTCTCAGTGAATTTTCATTGATTAAAATCGTGAGAAAAGAGTCACTGAAAATCAGTGGAATTTGACAGATTCAGTTTTAGAGAGTAAAAATCTTTTGTCCCTCAATAAAATTCCTCGACATTCTTTAAAATCCTTCAGATTCCATAAAATATAATTTTAAATAATAAAAATCTCTTAAATTTGAAAAAATGTTAAGAAGCTTTTAACTTACTTAAAAGAAAAAATGTGTTATCTTTAAAGTATAATTAAATTTAGAACTCACAATTCTGACCGGTGCAGTGTATTTTCTAATTACTTATCATTGACTTAACTAACTTCATTAAAAAAGGCAGTCGAAAAACTAATCAACACAAAAATTTTGTTTAGATACAGCCAAAAATAATTGAAACCGTTTCACATAATGTAAAAAATTCCATTCTCCATTTTACTCAACGAAAATTATAGATAAATATTTTTTCGCTCTGTAGGACTAATTTTTTTTCAATTATAAGACTGTGTACAGAGCGAGAAAATATTTAATTTCAACACTTTTTGCATAAAATGAAGAATTCCTTTATCTTCAAAATTGAATATTTTCATCATAGGAAAAAAAACCTCAAATCTCAATGATTTATAAAAATATCAATAACTTCCGAAATACGTAAAAATACGTGAAAAATTCCTAAAAATCTCCCTCAATAAAATTCCTTGACATTCTTTAAAATCCTTCAAATTCCATAAAATATTTTAAATAATAAAAATCTCTTAAATTAAAAAAATTTTAAGAAGCTTTTAACTTACTTAAAAGAAAAAATGTTATCTTTAAGGTATAATAAAATTTAGAACTCACAATTCTGACCGGTGCAGTGTATTTACTAATTACTTACCATTGACTTAACTAATTTCAATAAAAAAGGCAGTCGAAAAACTAATCAACATAAAAATTTTGTTTAAATACAGCCAAAAATGATTGAAACCGTTTCACATAATGTAAAAAATTCCATTCTCCATTTTACTCAACGAAAATTATAGATAAATATTTTTTCGGTCTGTAGCTCTAATTTTTTTTCAATTATAAGACTGTGTACAGAGCGAGAAAATATTTAATTTCAACACTTTTTGCATAAAATGAAGAATTCCTTTATCATCAAAATTGAATATTTTCATTTTAGTTGAAAAATATTTGAATTAGATATCTGCTTGCTCTGTACGCATAATTCTAGTTAAAAATTTATTAATTCTACAGAAGAAAACAATTACAAATTGTATATTTCTTAAGTAAAATGAAGAAATCGAATTTGGCTCGAACGCCCTTAAATTCATTGAGATTTCCAAACCTAACTCAAAAAATCCTTTTTTCTAAGAGTTAAGCGGGCACCCTATATGAAACATGGATTTTTTTACAGGACCTCTTCTGTTATTTATAGAATCTCTGGATTTTCCCTAACATCCAGGTTTCCCTAAAAGCTACAAATAATTACTTTTAGATTCGATACAAATACCAGAAAGAATACTAAATTTTGCGGATAAACAGAGTGGAAAATTGCTTCTTTTTTTCTAATCCTTGAAAATCTCACAATCCACACATTCTCCTGTATAATATTCATCTCTCTAAATTCAAATCTGTAATTATTCACTGAAATTTTAGTCATATTTCACTGATTTACCCGGTCAAATACCACAAAAAATTCCAGTCGTTTTTGAATGGGTAAATTAGTGAAATTGAAATATGACTGAAATATCAGTAAATTTTAACTGATTCAAATTAAAAGAGCATTCAAGTTTGATTTTGTTTTTCCTTTAGAAAAAATTTTTCTATGCAATTTTCAACACAATTCCTCAATCTCAATCTCAATTCAAATTGATTGCGTAATAAATTTCGAAAATAACATTTCTGAATCGAAAATTCGTAACTTTAAGGATATTGAGGAACCGGGCAATAAAGTTTTGCGCTGAAACGACCTGCATTTGGTACAAGGTGTCACCAAATGCTGGCGGAACTTGATGTCAAATTTGAATTTACTTCTCAAATTCAAGCGTCTGGAACTTTAGTCGCAAAATCAATAATAAACAGACTACTAGTGAGTTAACTTGTGACTTGAACTTCCGAATTTATGTGCACCTGAACTGGATTAAATGTACGTACGAACATATGTATAATTTCCTCGGCAATAATAGAGGCAAATGACATTACCACATCTGTCGATGAGGCTGGATATACTTTACATAAACTTAGATTACATATTCTAAATTATCGAGTAAATAGGAACTGGGAATTCATTTCGAACCAATTCGAATTATAATCCGAAATTTGTATCTGAACCAAACAGTTTCATTCCGATTTAATCCGAAAGCAATTTTTATTTCGAATTAATCAAAATTAATCCGAACTTTCAATTCGAACTTTAAGTCTGAATAAATAAAAATTTATCAAAAAAATTGGAATAAATTCTTCTTCAATCAGATTAACGGGATTAATTTGAAATTTCGGAAATGAATTTCAATTAGAAACTTTCGCCAGGGAGTTGTTTTCTTTAAAATTGATATTCATTTTTTACCTGTAATCATAAGCTACGAGTTTGTATAAAGACATAAAAAGTACGTAAAGGAGATAAGATTGGTACACACTACCTGCGCAACTTAAAATAATAATAAGGCAGAATAAATTATACCCACGGTATCTTTACACTGAATTTATTCCATCAAATGGAAAATCGTTTATATGCACGAGTAGCGTATAAAATTCTATAGAATTAAACGAAAAGCGTATATTGTATGTTCATGAAAATTTAAGAGCCGAAAATTATTTAACTAGCAATTTTGAACGCGCGCTACAGCGCGGAAAACCTGAATCAGTGAAAATTCAGTCATTATAATTTACTTTAGTGAAAAATTCGACTAAATGTTAGTTATTTTTTAATAAAACTTATATGAAAAGTTGAGAACTTTTCTGGGTAGGAAGGAATTTTATGATAAAATTTAGAACACTAAAAAATAATAAACAAATTCTTGACATTTTTCTACGATTAGTTTCCTACAATTATTTTCGATTAAAAAAATTAATAATATTAAAATACTGATGATTTTCCGATTTTTTTTTTGTAACGGTGAGAATAAAGTTCTTCTCTACAAAAAAATTATTCTTCAGTGTTTATAACTAATTATGCGCGTCAATTAAACTTTTTAAACTAATTTTTAAGAAGATTTCTTTTAAATTTTAGAATAATTGAAGAGTGTACGTCAATTTCTTTCCGATTAATTATTTAAAAAATCGGAATTTCATAGTAAAAAAAGTTGCCTCCAGAGAGATTTGAACTCTCGACCCCTGGTTTACAAGACCAGTGCTCTAACCCCTGAGCTATGGAGGCGCATATCGCTTCATCGCTTAGCCTCTCTCCAGAACTTGGCGGCCTATTGAACATTTTTTTTGTAACCAATAAGCTTTGATAATGCTTATCTTCACTCACACACTTTTCTCATGCGCGTCGAAACCGTGTTCGAAACTAGGACGTGGAAATATAGCACTTTCATATCATATATGATATAATCAAGACACTTCACAATTTATCGTCAGTTTTTATTTTTCATTATCGACCAATTTATATAAACTTTACTTTAAAAGAAAACTATAATAGAAATTAAACAAATTCTCCACAAGAATAAAATATTTCAAATGTATTGTCAAAAGAATTCGAGTTATTTTCTCAAGAAATTAAAACTATTTCATGTTAATAATAGTTTTTTGTCCTAAATGAGGAAGTCTACAAATTATGCTAAATTTAAGGGAACTTGAAGAGAAATTAAGGGTGTTGGAGCAAAGTTCTAATCTTAAAATTCGATTCCTTCATTTTACTCAAAAAATATTAAATTTGCAATTTTTTCCCTATATAGAATTAATCAATTTTTAACTAGAATTATGCACACAGAGCGAGAAAATATCTAATTTAAATATTTTTTAAGTAAAATGAAAATATTGAATTTTGAAGTTAGATTTGAATTCTTTGTTTTATGCAAAAAGTATCGAAATTAAATATTTTTACGCTCTGTATTTATTTTATTTATTTTTTAATGCTTTAACGCCCTTAAGAGGATATTAAGCAAATTTTGGGCGATTTCAGACGAATTAAAAAAAAATTCAAGATGAATTGTAAATAATTCAAATCAATTCGGTATCAAGATAAATTCGGTGAATTTCAAATGATTTATAAAGATGTCTTTTGCGGTTAACAAGATTTCGAGATACAAAGGATTTAAAGAGATTTTAAGTCAATTTAGGGAAATTCAAAAGATATTAAATAATAATTTTTTCTGTTTGGTCTCTTAAATCATAAAGAATAAACTGCATAATTTGTAGACTTCTTCATATTCTCTTCAAAATATTTTGGAGAATTTATTAAAATTTATTCAATTCAAGAAGTAGAAATTAAAATTATTCTTAATTATTAAAAATTAACATTATCGAGTTCTCTAACGAGTCTTAATGAAATTTCCAAAGTTGAAGTATCTGGGTGCCACTTTGCTGTGGAAATATTGGGATCCACCGGATGTGGTGTCGGCAGATGCAATCGATACCTAAAAAAATGAAATTAAAATATTTCCGATATTTAAATATTTATTGAATATTCAAACGAGTTCTTAGAATATTATCTGTTCTTACTTTGGACTACGTAGATCAATGGCGTCAGAATCGACAGATAATTCTATTTTCTCTCGAATCTCAGCTGGAAGCTTGATGAAAATTGACAGCCACTCACAGGAAGCAGTGCTGGGATTTTTAAAGCCCATCTATAAATTAGAAACTTTCATTAAATTCATTCATTCCTTTTTCATGTAAATTTGTCACTTCTCAATAATTCTGCCACGGCATTAAATTTATTACACAATAGTTTAAATCAATTCAATTAATTGTTGCAGAAAATCTGTAAGTTCCAATTATTCACTACTCTATAAATCTGAATTAGTGAAAAGTGAGTCACTAATTTACTTTAGTGAAAAATTCTACTAATTGTTAGTTATTTTTAACTAAAACTTTAGTAAAAAGATGAAAACTACGAATTGAAATAGTCAAATACAACTAATAAGAGATATTAAAAAATAAAATTAAAATTCAACTTTTAAGAGATATTATCCACCGTAAAAAATTTTCATTATTAATTTACATCTTCCGGAAAATTGAAAAGTGTCTTTCACGAACGTCCACAATAAAATTTCCAACCAGTCTCGTTTGATCGAACCAGATGAAAAATCAATGAAGTGCGAAGCACAATACAAATTACTGTGTCACCACCACAGAGTATTTTGCACGTAATTAAAATTAAATATGCATGACTTTTGAAAATTTGTGTCATATGCACAATGAAGTTATTTTCCAATATCTAATTATCATTTATAGCACATATTTTTCAATTATTCACTTGCAAACGTGACATTGATGGATATTTAATTGCTATTGTATTACCTGCAACAGAATTTCAAATGAAAGACTTTTATTGTAGTTTAAAATTCTTATTTCTTAAATATAGATGAATCTTGAAGTACTAATTATACAAATTTCATTAAAAATTTATTAGATTAAAATCAAATTTTATT
Organism: Synergus umbraculus; assembly: GCA_900474325.1. Classification (NCBI taxonomy): domain Eukaryota; kingdom Metazoa; phylum Arthropoda; class Insecta; order Hymenoptera; family Cynipidae; genus Synergus; species Synergus umbraculus. The sequence continues at coordinate 35,970 of UCOK01014468.1, read as the reverse complement.
TTTAAACTAGAAATATGAGTTCTTCTTTTTAATAATAAGAACGAATTTTTAAAATGTGAATATTATAAGTAACTGACTTAAATCAACGTCAATTTCCTTTATTAATTTTCTTACAATTTCCTGCGAGTTATTGAAATGAAGGGTCTATATGAAAATCAGTTAAATCTAAAGATATGCAAGAGGAAACATAATAAATTCAACGAATTCAATTCATTTATCCAGCTGTTACATAAGGAGATTCATATTTAGTCCAATCACTCTATTTGAGGAAAAACGATATCCTATTTATGCACATATAGATCCTAAGTTAATTTAATTACGATAAGTAAAATATGTATTAGGAAATAACCAGTTATTCATACACTCTCAATAATCGTGTAAATTCCGCATACATTTTATGGAAATTTCCGTAAGTATTTCCGTATTAATTATCAATGTCGTATAGACTCGTAATATCGAAATCTGAGGTAATTTAATTATGAAAAATTGATATATATGATACATCACGTTATCAATCATATTAATATGACACTTGTCTGAATCTATTTACAGTAATTATTTCTTAAATCATAGAAACCATTACACAATAATTGCACCGTGCTACAAAAAATTTAATGAACTTTTTTAGATATATACCATAAGTTTTGAACGTTCGATCAAATTAACGAAATATTTTTTCCTAGTTCTGTTTCATTCAGATGAATAAGTTATTGAAATTAAAATTAAATTGTTCGTATGGTAAATTATCATATATATGTCCTTAATTTCAAAAATAAAAGCTTCGAAAATAAAATAATTTTAGAATGAAAGATAGAAAATTGTTAAGCGTGTAGAATTAAAAAATGTTTGAAATAACGTACCCCAAAAAATACATCTTCCGTCCCAACAGATTGTTTAAATTTCATTTCATATTCTGGTGTTTCGCGTGGATCTTGATTCTCAGAAACTTCAATATTTTTAGCTTCTTGGAGAAGCCAAATTTCATTTTCCTCTCCTTTTAAGAGACCATGAGGACCTGCATGCTCCTCCTCTATTGCTTTCGGCGTTTTTATATCACCAGCACCTTTGAAACGATAATGAAGCAAATATCAACAGAAAAAAACGCACACGAAATTTTTTAAATTAAAATTGGTATTTGGAAAGCAAATTTCGTTGAAAAAGAAAAAATAAAAGAGAAGAAAGGAAATAAAAAGAAATAGAAGAAAAGATCAAAAGAAAGAAATTTTAAAATAATTACCGAGTGACTTCGATGAAGACTGCGTAATGTCATCATCATCAGAATCTGAATCTTTTTCCTGTTTCTCTGAGTCTAACAAATTTTGAAGAGCTTGGAGGTCTTGATAACTAAAACAGCCTTCCATTTTTCAGATTTATTTAGATTTTCGAAAAATAATCCAAAAACTGTTTTCTGCAGAAATATTACGTATAATCCATAAACTTCATAAACACTGATAAACGTAATCCAAACAAAGCGCCGTTACCATGAAAACACAATACAGAAAGCGCCAGCGACCAGGAATCGATTTAACAATTCAAAAACACAAAATTGAATTGTTTAATTTCCAAAAATTATAATAAAAAATACCATAAATATCTTATTCCTATATATATTTCGGTTTTTCCGAATATAAATTAATTTAATTTACAGAATATTTATCTTGTTTTAAGGGTGTTGGAGCCAAGTTTTAATCTAAAAATTCGATTTCCTCATTTTACTCAAAAAATATTTAATTTGGAATTTTTTCCCTTTGTAGAATTAATCAATTGTTAAATAGAGTTATGCGTACAAAGCCAGAAAATATTTAATTCAAATATTTTTTTAAATAAATCAAAATATTGAATTTTAAAATGAGATTTTGAATTCTTCGTTTTATGGAAAAAGTATCGAAATTAAATATTTTTTCTCTCTGTACGCAGTCTTATATTTGAATAAAGATTAGCGCTACAGAGCGAGAAAATATTTATCTATAATTTTCGTTGAGTAAAATGGAGAATAGAATTTTGAGCTTAACACTTGGGCCCAACGCCCTTAATATTACACTTTTCTTTTTAATCCTAAATTTTCTTTAAAATTAATTAATTTTTAATTGAAACCAAATGCACAATTGTGAATAAAAAGTTTTAGAATATTGAAGATATTTCATATTCATAAATTAACAAAAACATGACTTTGAAACCGTTTTACAATGTACTTAAAGTAGAAGAGGTCAATGGCATAATAATAGAGGCACCAGCATGTAATTTGTATCATTTCAGTTACCATGGTAATTACACACTTTATCATATAAAAAGACTTCTCTGTGATTTTGCAACAGTATTTGAACTTGAAAGTAATAGTACGCAACATGAGTATTATATTTAATATCAGTTTAATAATTTTAATTTGTGCAGCGAGTGGACTAGACGATCAGGATGACGTTGAAATTGTTCTTCTACCTATCCAAAACTCAAACAGTGAAACTGAGGTAATTTCTTTACAATAAAATTATTGTTAATAAAGAGAAAATTAATAAATGCACACAAACTCTAAAAAATATCATTACAGGTTCCACTGAGTTTTACAGTATTTGGTCAGACAATAGACCTATTATTAAAAAGAAACGACAAATTATTATCACCTCACTTTCAAGTTTGGAGACACACAGACTCTAATTCACTTGAAGAAGTCCCGGAATTAAGTTCTCCTTCTTCTTGTCACTATTTATATAGAGATAATTCGAAATCTGCTGCCATTAGTTTTTGCGAAGAACGAAAAACGGTACTTTGCTATCATTATTTTATACAAAATCTACTTTTAATTCAGAGTGGCGACTTGGTGGACGATTTCAAATTCTCAGTCATTACACGGTCAAATTTTTCAATTTTCCCGTCTAATCTCCAAAAATCTTGTTATTTTTATCCCAGACAAGTCGTCACCCTGTTTATAAATAAATATAATATTCGAATTTATGTTCTCTTGCAGCATGGAATTATTTTCTTGGAAAATATGTCTCTGGAAATAACACCAGTGCAAAATGAAAGAACATGGCAGTATAATCGAATTTACGAACGCTCGCAATTTTCTCAGGAACCTCACATTTTTAAAAGATCCTATCCTCCACTTAACAGATCAAGTTTTGAATTTAGTAACAATATTCCCTTGGAAAGAGATGTTTCATTTCGAGATGCAATACATTATAGCAATGAAACTCTTACAATGGAACTCGCAGTTTTTTTCGACGAAGCGGGTTACAGAATTTTTTCTCCATTTTTCGAGAGAGATGATACAAAATTGAGAGATATGTTATTAGCCTATATAAATGGAGTTCAAGCTGTTTATCATCATCCAAGTCTGGGTGTACAAATTAACATTGTTTTGGTACGACTTGAAATAATGCGAAAACAGCCGATTGATTTACCGCATTTTTATGGAGAAAGAAGTAGCTTATTGGACTCATTTTGCCGATATTCAAAAAGTCACAATCCTTCGGATGATTCGCACCCAAATCATTGGGATATTGGATTATACGTATCAGGATTAGATTTTTATGCCGCAGAAAATGGAAGAAAAAATACAGTTACAATGGGACTTGCCACTGTCGGTGGTATTTGTCTCGACGATTACTCTTGTGTTATTGCTGAATTTGGAGTCACTAACAATTTTGGAAAACCCTATCCTTCCGCTGGATTTACATCAGTTTACATCGCAGCTCATGAAATTGGTCACAAGTATGTTATTTTTAGTTTTCTAATAACAAACGCTATTAACTTTAAATGATCTAATTAAACAATTTTGTAGGGCGTTGGAACTAAGTTCTTACCTAAAAATTAAATTTCCTCATTTTTCTCAATTTTCAAGAATTTAAAGTATCAGATAAAAATATTTTCATCTTTAAAAGACTGACATTGTTTATTATTTTAATTATCCTGTGATGACTGTAATAAATTATCAACTAACTTTCTGTTTCTAAAGCCTAGGAATGCATCACGATTCGACACAGAATTCTTGTCCCAAAGACGGATTCATCATGTCCCCAAGTCGAGGGACAAGAAATGGAGAGACAAACTGGTCGTCATGCAGCCAAGAGGTCGCAATAAAGCTTTTCCAAACGAAACCCTGTCTCTTAGATGACTCTTCAATCATCATCGACGACAATCTGAATCACTCTCGTTACTACAACTTGCCAGGTAGAGAATGGAATGCCAAAAAGCAATGTGAATTGTTCATAAGAGATAAAGATGCCCTTGTTGCAAGTTTGCAGAACGCTTGTCAATCCTTGCAGTGTACCAGTCCACACAAATCCGGATACTATTTAGCTGGACCTGCTTTAGAAGGAACAAATTGTGCTGAAGGCAGAGAGTGTCGTGGAGGGCAGTGTCTTCCAGTTTTAGAGATTCCTTCAGAACCTGGAGATTCCATAGCCGTAGAAGGTGGCTGGAGCAACTGGAAAGTAGAACCTTGCAATAGTGGCTGCATTCAAGAGTCTCAAGGCTTTCAAATCAAAAGAAGGTCCTGCAACAATCCTCTTCCATCAAACAATAAAAACTGCAAAGGTCTCTCTTTCGATATCCAACTCTGCAACGATGAGAAACTCTGTAAAAAGAAACGCAAGTCAGTGATCGAATTCGCAACGGAAAAATGTAGTTTGTTTAGTGAAAAACTACCTGAACTTGACGGAAGAGGAAGTGGTCTTCAGGCTCCTCATGAACTTGAAAGACCATGGATGGGTTGCGCGATATTTTGTAGACGCAAAGATATAGCTTCTTACTATACGCCACGTGTAGAATTAAACGACCTTGGCCTCAATCCGTACTTTCCAGATGGAACTTGGTGTCATAGGGAAGAAGGTCAAGATTATTTCTGTCGAGAGCATCATTGTCTGCCTGAAAATTTTAGATTTGGAAAAATATTGCCAATTAATATGAAGAGTGATTATATGAACCTTATTCTACAAAATGCCTACCCTGGTGGACGAAAACTTCCTGATGAATTAATTCGGTATCTCAGTTTGGGATTGGATGGAAAACCCCTCTTGAGAAAGCTGCCGCCTAGTGTTCTGACTCCACCAGATGATGACTGGTCCGATCAAGATTATCTCGAACTTCCAGAATCTGTTGAGAATGAAAGTGTCAGAAATTCTGATGAGAATGTTTTTGAATTGAGATCTATTTTCTTTGACTGATTGTATTCAGACTAAAAAGTAAACTCTCAAATTGATATTTTTTAAATTAAAAAAAATTAATGTACTGATAATGAGTTAATGTATAGTAAAATTTTTTTATAAAAAAATTTAGTACTTTATTAAGTTTTTACTTAAGAAAATCATAATTTCTGAAAAATTAGAAACGACCTTTCGAAACTGAGCTCAATTTTACAATAAATAACAAATATGTCCTGAAATTATTCTAAAATTGTAATAAATAATAATGAATATAAATCTTTAATTAGAAAAGAAACAAATTGAATCGTTTAAAGCTGAAGGTTAGTGTGACATTCGAATTAAAATATGCGGTGACATTTTTTTACAATCAGATCTCTAATTATATCCGCATATATATATACAGGGACATATCATGGACTTGTACTGCGAATGACCCCTTCTCTCAGACACTAGAATATTTTAAATGACTGGGCACAACTACACAGACAAAACCATGACGTCACCTACTTGGCTGACTATTTTAGGAGTGTCGTGTTGCTGTATTGGACATTCGGGTATGGAGTGAGGAAGCCACAACAATATGCATATCAAATAACTTAAAGTGTTCATTTTATTTAGTGTACAAATAATTAATCAACTTCAGAAATGAAAAGAAAGTCCTAAAGTTATGCAAGAACACATGTCTTGTCAATTATACAAATTCCTCTTGTAGAATTCACAAATCGCTGGTAACACAGTGTAAAAGTAAACAAGTGTTACAATCTTTAACTACAAAAGGGACAATATTGATAGAAAAAGAAACTGAAGCAGTTCAATGTCAATCCATTTCCAAAATAAGAAATATCGATGGTTCAAACCAGTAAAGTCTATTCAAGAAAAAGAAGATTGAACTTTCTTCCTATCTATTTACAATATAATTTTAAATTTTGATCTAGGACCTTAAGTACGAGAAACTACGTTCATGTAAGAATAAAATTGGAAAAGAGTTCATTAAAAAATAAAGCCAACTGTCCCCTTTGTCTTTGAGTTGATTTTACTTGTCACTCGTTACCCTGAACACGATGGTACAAATTAGATTTTATACATTCATCGTTCTTCATTCATTTTCGCACTTTTCTCAACGCAGCACACATACTTTTCTCAAAACACTTATAAAATAAAGACATTCATTCGCTGAATTACATTCTCACATCGAAAAAAAGAATTTACATTCAGATAACTGAATGTAAGATTCAACAATCACACATTTCGACTCTTATTCGTAGGTAAACGTTAAATTCTACAAAAGGGCTACGAACCCGCGTATAATCTGCAGCCGGATTTAGAATAAAGAATGAGTGAATTACGTAAATAAAGTTTTAGACAATGATTATATAATTAGGCTCCTAAACAAATGAATACAGATCACAGGAAGAAGTATAAGGAGCAATGAGTTACATTTCTTACTTTTGTAACAAAACTGATTACACTTGAAAGCTGCCAATTTTGCTACAGAAAGCAATAATTATTTTTAAAATCTCCTTATATTAATTCTTGTAAGATCAACTTAACCGCGGTAAAGTCGTAATAACAGTTCCTTTAGGCTCATCTATATGTACTAGAATGTACAATTGTACACGAGTCTTCAGTCTCGTTGAGCGAAACAAACAAGTCAGAAACTTCCGTACATTCATATACCAGTCCTTTCTCTATCCTTCCGCTCAATTTGGTAAAGTGTCGTATAATATATCCTTAACACTTTGTGATAACGACTCAGGGAACTTAAGGTCGAACGAGACCAAGAGATCACCTTTCCGCGATGGTTCCTTGGGGAAGGGTAAACCATGTCCTTGAATCCTCTTCACCATATTTGGCTTGACTATTTCCCGCGTCAGATTGAGAGTGATCTTCTCGCCGGTAAGAGTTGGAACCTCGACGATGGATCCACAGAGAGCTTGTTTCAGGGATAACTTTTGAGTGTACCTGATGTCACTTCCTTCTCTCCTGAACAAGGGATGCGGCTTGTCTCTGATGATAAATACAATGTCTGCTGGAACTTTGCCGCGACCTTGGTCACCTTCTTTCTGGAAAGTAATCTTCGTTCCCGCTTTCCAACCAGGCTTTACGTTGATGGTCAGGACTTTGTCTTCCTTTCGGGTGGTTCCATCAGCCTGTATCACTCGCCTCGAGATCTTCATCTTTTTCGTGCAACCTCTCAAGATGTCGTCCAGGCTGACATACAAATCATGCTCTATTGCTGGATCTTGAGCACGGTCCTTACCACCTGCCCTGCCTTGATTTGGACCCGCAAAGTTGAATGAGTGTGATCGGAAAGCTCCACCTTGTCTCGGTTGTCCTAGTCCCAATCCGAACGGATCGTCCATGTCCATGTCCTCGTCATGGAAATTCGAAAAACCTCGATTTCCTCCCGGTCCTCCAAACTCGAAGAACGTTTGGAATGGTGTTGCTGAACCAAAGAATTGAGCAAAAGTCGCCCTTGGATCTCCGTGGAAGGTATAAGTGGAACCGCCATTTCCACCACCACTAGATTGCGCACTACCCTTCAGACCTTCTTCACCAAATTTATCATAAACCTCCCTCTTCTTTGTGTCTGATAGAACTTCATATGCTTCTGCGATTTCTTTAAACTTCTCTTCAGCACCAGCTGTTCGATTTTTGTCTGGATGGTATCTCAAGGCTAGTTTTCGGTAAGCCTTCTTTATTTCATCGTCACCAGCACCTTTACTAATTCCCAGTATTTTGTAATAGTCTTTCCCCATTTTCTAGGATTCTGAAAAATAAAAAAAAGAACCAATTGGTAAATAAGGGAGTCCACACATTATATTTCTTTACAGACTTCACATCAGAAATTTAAATTTAAATTTAAATTTAGATTTAAATTTTTGTTTAAGGGTATAAAAAGAATTCGAAAGATTTGAATTTCAATTCAATTCAAAAATTTTATTGCGAGTGTCAAAATAAAAATATTTTGCTTAATTATCTGGAAACATTTGTTCAATCCGAAAATAACCCACACTATCCTATAATTATAATGTCAATAAGGTAAAAAAAAGTTTGTTCTAAGTGAATAAAAAAAAAACTTTTCTTAAAAACAAAGGAAAACAGGATATTAGGGAAAAGTCTGTAAAGTCTATCTTTAAATTTAACAAAGTCTTTCAGTTTTAAAAGTTAAGTTTCAATATGCAAGTATAAATAAGTGAATGACCTCTGGACTTAAATAAATATGAGGAAAAATGTCAATGTCATCTTCCATATAAGTCATCGATTAAAGGTAACGAAGTAATTAAGACAAATGCAGAAAATCATTGATCTTTTCTTCATTACATTCAAAAGTCTCATTAATGATGCATAAATTTCTTTCAAGGAATATTCTAAGTTAAAAAATATTTATATAAATTGATAAGAATCAACAATTCGTCATTGATTTATTGTTACGTTCACAGAATAAGATAAAATGAGATATCAGAAGCGATAAACGATTGGCAAACCAAAAAAAAATTGATAAAAAAAACGATCAATGCTGCATTCATTTTGCTGCGATTTACAAAGGAATTAAATCAAGTCCTACGCAAGCGAATACGCACTGTAATTTCGCGAGTTGGCCTCGGTTCGAAGATCTCGCGACATTTTCAAGGTCTGATACTTTTCAATCGTTTTTGGACAAAGATAAAGACTTAAACACGATCGCTTCCTGCCTCCTTCAAACACCATTTTATTTCAATCCGAAGGTAAGGACAATCAAAGAAGGATCCTTGCCTCAAAGATTTTTATTCCGATTTCGCACTTCCGCTTCGAAAAGTTCAATACGTCCCAATTAATGACGTAAACACTAAACACCTCCAGAATTATTTTTTGAGCATTTCTATATTACGAATAAAAACAAACTTGAATATGAAATCATTAAACAGGCAAAAAAATCTTATAAATTATTTTGGTGACTTTAGAAAAAAAAATTATCAAGAATGGTGACTCGCTGGCGAGTTTCTAATTCTATTTTTGAAACATATCAAGATTTTGGAATTCTACGTGATAAATTAATTAAAATTATCTAAAGAACATAAACAAAATGTCGGTCTATTGATAATAAGTTTTTTAATATTTGATTTATTATTGTTGTTTTTTATTGTTCTGTGCAATTATCTATAATTTAATGTTTTTTAAAGTACTTGATTCTGAAGATTGAAAATTATTTACAAGCCAAAAATTACTTCAAAGTTCAATTTTTATCGTTTGACAACCGTAAATAGTGTAAAGAAAGATGCGTCATAAACAACAGTATCATTTAATACATTTCAGACACCCATAATTTTCAGGAAATTAGATGAATTTGGAGCAATGGTATGTATCAGAATTCCACGATAGTCTCTATGAATAACATTTCCTATCTTCTCGTGTTCTATACAAAAGTTGTATCACCTGTGAATAAGCATCGATTTCAGTGGGTGTCAAAAAATAGGATGTTACTCATAAAAGCCAACATGCAGATCTCTCTTCGTGATCCTAAAAGAGACATTTAAATTTCAAAACATCTGTTCGATAAATTAGCTATTGCAAAATTTAATTATATCAAAACACATAATAAATTCAATATATGTAGTAGAATATTGTTAAAATAATTGCTAAAATCTGTGAAATATTGATATTATACAAACTCATCTGCAAATAAATTCCATTTTAAAAATTTAATTTAATTTTAAAAATTTAATTTATTTCATGAAAACAATATAATTAATTACGATTGCACACGTAAACAAAGAAATCATTACAATTGAAAAATAATCAAGTAGTGCATGAGAAATGTACTAGATCTTTCTCATATGAACTAGAATGCTCCAGAATGAAAACAGAAATTCCAAGCTGAGATCTGCAAAATATATACGATATAATAGTAACCCAATTTTTACTTCCCCCCTTAATCGTTATACATCAACGTGACCTAATTGAACAAACGATCTCATTAAAAATATGTCGAGCTGATTTTAAAAGAATATTCCTCGTAAATTCCCCTTCTTGGACGATATTCTCTTCTCTCGGGAATATTCTCATCTCATATGATACCCAACACACCCACGTAAGTTTCTCTGCTATTTCGAGCAATGATGATACACCGACACGAGAAAGAACATTGATTGAGTGGAGCGAAGACCGAATTTGAAAATTCAAAAATAAATCCGCCCGAAGATAATAGAAGGCTCGAGAATTTACTTAGCGTTTTCGCTTGCGACGTGACGACATACGGAGCGATCACATCTAAAGTACCAATCCAACTCTCGAATTTGCGAACTCAAAAAAATCTCTATTTTCACTAGAGACATTAGGAAAAAATATGCACAGACATACCTTTCTTCACAATCACACTTGAATCTCTCGTAACAACTCAATTTGCACTGAAATTATAAACTTTAATCGTCTACTAACGCAGATAAAGAAAGTATATTCAACATCACACGTCTTCTCTCGTACTAAAACGTAGCGTAGGCTGCGCACACCATATATACAAAGTGTGGGTTCTAGTTGCTTCCGGAACTTTCGAGAAAAGACTCGACGCTAGGTTCACTTCATTCACAAGCGCTCAATGACGTCAATGTTAGATTCAAAATACGAAAACAAAATGCTCAGAAGAAAGAAATTTGAGACTTACCTTAAAACTGTTGAGTACTGGTGGCAAATAGTGGTCTTGGTCTGTATGTCACACAAAATTTAAGTTGAAAACAATAAGCAGAAAGTAGAAAATGTAATGACAGCTACAAACACAAAACACGCGCTTGACATTAGTCGAGAATCGACTTTCGATTGTTTTCGATATTTACCGGGTGCTCCAAAAAATGCTGATCCAAATAAAAAACTCAATGACGTTTGTATAAATATAAGAGGTGTTCAAAAAATATGTACTCGCGATAAGCGATTATTGAACTTGTGTCTACTTGAATTAATAATCTTTCTTGTAGTTATCTCAAAATTTAATAGAAATCCATAAAAAAAAAAGCTTAACACATTCTTCTTAAAAAGAAAATTCAAGATGTATTGAAAAACATTCAAACTAATTCAATATTAAGGAATTTTAAAAAATTTAAAAAGGTTTTGGGATTTTCAAGAGATTTAACAAGATTTCAATCATCTTAAAGTAGTATTCAACATAGTTTTGGTGATACGTAGTAAGAAATTTAAAGGGATTGTAATAACGATTTTAAAATATTAAAAAAGATTTTGAGAAATTTCAAGAGATTTTACAAATTTTCAAAAGATTTTAAATGTTTTAAAAGAAGTTGAAACGATAAAAAAAAATTCAAAGGACTTATAGAAGCTTATAAGAATTATAAGAATTATAATCTTCTAAACAATTTAACAAATTTAAACTCAACATAGCAATATTACAATTTATCACAATAAATTTACAACTGTAAAATTTAAGTTTCATTTTAAAAATCGTTTAACTTTTCTTCTATTTTGAAGTTATATTTTTAAAATCCTTAAAAGTTTAATTATTCTAAGATTGTTAAAAATGTACAGCTATGTAGCTAAAAAATGTATAATTCTAGTATTTGTTAAGTAAAAAAAAGGACCGAAATACATAGTTCCAATAAAAAAATTTTAATAATAACTAAGTTTTTACTCCTTTTAATTTATTTTCACATATCTCAAGCTTTTATTATCAGCGACTCAGTCTTAGAAACAAAGCATGCTTACATTCTCGAGAATCAGGTGACATGTATTTGTCGTAAAAATCTTGGATAAATTCTTCAACTTTGAATCCAAACTTTTGATACAAAATTAGTGCTGGATTCGTGGCGGAAACGTGTAGCGTAATATCTTTACCCATACAGGTTTGAATCAGATGATAAAGCATAAAGGTACCAATTCCCGATTTACGCCATTCTGGTCGCATGAAAAAAAATGAAACATATGCCTCATTATATCCTACATCTGGTACCAAGACTGCAAAACCGATTACTAATTTTTTGTACGATACTACGCAACTGAAATCTGGATACTGCAGGCACTCAGATACTGAAAAATAAACAAGAAAAATTACTTTCATTCCTAGATACATAATGGCAGCTCATGTAAAGATTAACAAAATGAACTTACAATCTATTCCAGGCCAGAAGAATTGGTTACAGAGACTATTGAGCGCAGGAATGTGTTGTGGTCTGATATACGAGTAATCTATTGGCGCTCTTGGTGGAGGCTTCCAATTTGGATTCTTCTTATTTACCTTAGAGGAAAGTTCGTCCATTAATTTCAACCAAAGAGGTTGAGAAGACGTATCTCTTCTAATAAACGGTTGTAGTAGTCTGTTAGTGTAGGGACTGTGCACCGATATTGGTTCAAATAGTCCTTGGAGTCTTTGTTCAAAAACTCCACTCCTATAGTCACTGACAAATCTGTCCAAGACTCTGTTGTTTTTCGATGTCTTTGAAGACACACCTGATTCAATGTCAAATTGATCGATATCAAAAATCTTTACATTGTATTCTCTCTTTAATTTCCGGACATGCAATTTTCTATAAAGTCGTTTGACTGATGATGGAGCTGCATGTAATTGTTGTTTGTCTATCTTCTGAAGTAAATAGGCTTCTTGTCGTTCATTAATTTTGTGCCCTTTCTCACCAGTATTATAACTTTTTTCCCAGGGCCAATCACGAGGTTTCGAAATTGTAAAAAGAGAAGGTGTAACTTGTTCTTGACCAGAACTTTGACTATCGCAACTATCTTCTGGAAATTGCTCATCATCGCAAATCACATAATCATCTTCTTCAGCAATTCTATTTAGATTCTTTGGCTCCTTGGGCATAAAATCATCCAAGGATTCGAATCTGTTATACTGATCAGGTTGGTAATGCTGGTTTTGAAAGTCTCTTATAATATCAGCCAAAGAGGGTGTCCCACGAGTATTATCCATTTCGATACCATCTTCAGTTTCCAACATGTCCATATCTGTTAATCACGTTGAAAATACACAGTTTTATGCTAAATGTAATTGTAGAAAATAAGAGTATGTAAATTAAGTTAGATAATTACCATGCAAATCTTCTTCAGTGAGAAGAAAGTCTGAGAGAATTTCATTTGGATGTTGTAGCATTTTAAACGAATCTACTGTAAAATTTCTGTCCTCTTCTAGGGAAATGCTCGAATCTGATAGAGTGGGACTAATGCACTCTTTCTTTACTCGATTTATCTGAATTTCTTCGATCTTTTTGCGATCTATTTTGCTTCCTGAAATATAAAATCATAACTAAACATTGATAACTAGAAAATCATATAATTTACATAATCTATATTAGATATAAAAATGTTCAATTTACTTTGAGTAAAAAGAACCTCAGGAGGATCATTATTGATAAGTTTCCACCATCCTGCTTCTCCTAGTTCAGCTAAGCCAGAAGTGAAGAAAATACCGGTGTGATGAGATAAAGTACCGGAAATCGTTCCTATCCAATTCTTGCTTTGCCTCCTATAATGAAAAATAAATATTTTATAAAATTACAGAACAAATAATAATGAGAATCATCATTATAAATAAATATTAAGGGAATATCATTAATTAGGTATTCTTTCTTTCTTCTTCTTACTCTTTTATTCATTTTTGTAAATAGAATTATGACTATACAACAAAAAAGATTGTAATCTTAATACTTTTTTGAGTAAAATGAAAAGATTGAATTTTTACGTTTAAAGTTTTACGAAAAAATTATTAAAACTTAATATTTTTTCGCTCTACAAGCACATTTCTATTTTGAAACAGAATACATCTATAGAACGAAAAGATATTTAATTCTAATTTGTTGAGTAAAATAGAGAATTTAATTGCAAGATTATAGAATTTGGATCCAGGACCCTGAAAGACAGTATAAATAAACTTGGACTTACTTAACTTTTCTACACAAATGTTCCCAGTTACGATCTACGAATGCACTGATATCAGATTTCCAATGAAAATATCCTCTTTTACTGATTCCACTAGACTTTTCTCTCAAATTATATAATGTCAAAATGAGTATTTGCGACCAAGACATCTTTTCCCTTTTCAACACTTCATTCCCGAAAGGTTCACAGTCTGAGCAAGTTAATTCAAAGAAAACATCTCCTATGAATGTACTAGGAACACCACCTCCTTTTAAACACTGAATATGTATTTTGTTTGAACATCCCCCAATACATTGCAGTGCAGGTGCATCGAAGGGATCGCAAGGATTGCCACATTGTTTACAACTATGTTGTAGAGTTGTATTCAAATCACTATCTTCATTATTTTTTTGAGACATTTTGAATATCAGTTTTCTTGATAATTGAGGTTATAAATTGAGGTTACAAAAACACGGACGTGCATTTAAACATAATCAGATAAAAGTTCTATTCTACTTAAATTACAAAAAAAAGAAGTAATATATTTATTTGTAACACTATCTTTTAAGTTCCCACTGCTTTTTATTAATTACGGAGGCCTGTTTATAAACATTACATATTTTATACAAAAATAATAAACATTGCATGGTAAAATCAAAGATATATATGCGCAATATACGCGAAGTTTTCGTAGTAAATGGTTACTACGCAAGCGCGAAATATCAATAGTATACTTCAGGAAATTTCGAGCTACATATTTTTTCATGAAAGTATACGTGCATGGTAAATATTTACAGAAAAAAACATTGCTAAATATTTTATATTCAAAAAGTTTTCAGAAAAAAATGTCAGTAAATTTTGGGTACTAACGTACATTCATTTAATCATTTTTACTAAAATCAGCTCCAACAATTTGAAAGCGCGCGCAGTGTCATGGCGTCATCGAAGCTTCCGCTTGTATTTCGTAGAAAAGGATGAAAATCATCGCATGAGAAAATGGGTGGTCACCCATCAGTCGTCACGTCGTCACTAGTCGATGGTCGTAGTTTCTCTCTAGTGATAGTTTTATGGTACCGTTTTCGTATATAATAACGTATACATTCGTTTATATTATACTTTTAAAAGTAAACAGATTTTTGTAAAACACGATGTCATCTAAAGAGATAATCAAAGAGATCTCTGGGTCTGAAGAAGAGAATATTGAAGAAATGAAGCAACGGATTACCGGTAAGTTGTTGTTTACTAAAAAAAGTGCGATGTATATCCACATCATCATCAGATCAAGAACGTTTCACGATTCGAGCATGAACTTCAGATGTTTTAGATTTAAAATGATCAAAGAGTCACGATTTACATTGCACTTATACGTATATGTATATATATATTGTCTGAATATAAATTTTTACTTCATGAAGTTCATTTTTTCATTATATTTTGATAGAATTCGATATAAATTTTACAATATCCTACAGAGATTTTTCTATCAGTTAATCCTAAAGCAAATTTCATTTTCCGTCACTGTATAGCAAGACATCAAATTTGTTGAAAACTTTTGCATCTCTATACTGTATGTACATTTGATTTTACCCGTATTTCGTTATTTTATTTGTAGAAGTGGGTCTCTATGAAAGGGAAATGACTTTGGATGAGATGAGGAAAATTATAAATATGTTAAACGAATCAAGAAAAAATGCAGAAGAAAACAACGTCCATCAAATTGTAAGTAATATTTAACAAACCTGCTCAACAACAGTGTAATATATAGTTTTTATGCTGTCACTTGAGATCCTTATCTAAAATATAAAGAAAATCAATGACTTTTGAAAAGTGACATAATAATTTACAAAACAGTATAAATAAAGTTTCTCAAAATTAAATGTTTCAGCCACAAGCACGAACTCCATCGCTATCCCCGTCGACTGATGGAATAGTAAATGTTTCTCCACCGGAAACTCCGAGTGAAAATAGTACAGAAGCTTCGAAGTTAAGCTACTCAAATGCTACGAGAAATAGCAAATCTCCCACAGTAAATGTGGCTCATGAGAGAAAGGAAAGTACTGAAGGAAATTTAGCTTCGGAATCAAATGATAGCAAATCTCCAAAAGAAAGTGCATTCACACCGAAACCTGCTTGTACGGAATATGACAAAAAACAACAAAGGCTTAAGAAACTGACCATGGATCCTTTGAAAGGAAACCTCAACGAAAACGACAAACCTCTTCTGCAACCGGAACGTACGCTCGTAACTGAGTGCGAACCCTTTAGTCTCTGCAGCGATCTGAAAAACTCAGCACTCACTTCTAAAGAACTAGTCCAAAAAGTGAGTGACTATTTGCAAGAGGTTCGAGATGAATGGATTGCTCAGAATATTCCTGAAGTAGAAGAATTGGAATTTCAGTGGGGGTCACCCATTAAGGTGGGTACCTCCAACCGCTACTATCATTATAATAATTCCTATAATTACTACTAGGTAAAGACTAAAAACGTGGCTCTTCCAGTAATAAGTACTTGAAACTTAATTAATTATATCGCGCAAACACTCTCTTTATGAATTTCTTCCCTTTATATTCTTATTTGCATTCCAATAATTGTAAAAGTTAAGACAGAAGTCCAAGACTGAAGAACTGCCATTCTTTCATACTGTCCATCAAGTTATTTCTTGTCTTTTCACAAAATTCTTTTTTATTTTAAAAGCGATGTGTAATGTTTTAATTATGTATGTAAGATAGATCACTCAATAATAGAATCAAAGAATTTTTATGTTTTTTAGAACATATGGACAATTTAGTTCCCTTTTTGGAATTTCAAACCAGTCATATTCTGCGTTTTATAATATTTTTTTTCTTTGGTACTTTAAGAAGCTTATTTAAAAATTGGTTTAAGGGCATGTGTTACTTACCATATGAGCCAATTTAGATAACCCCGTTTTTTCTCACAATTTTTTTGAAAAAGTAAAAATTGTGGGGAAAACGGAGTTATTTAAATTTGCTCATATGAATGGTAAGTAACACGTGCCCTTAAATGTATGATTCGCTATAAAATAGCGCAAGTGCTTCCAAGTCGTTAAAATGATTCATGAAGCTTCCTTTTAATCGGGGTTAATTATTAGAGATGAGAGTAGATTTCTAATGACTGATAGGGTTAATAGATTTACCCATGGAAACGGATTAGTTAGAAAGGTAACAGGTGCAGTTAAAGAAGTAGCTTTAGTTAAGGCTTTTGAGAAAGTTAAAACTACTCATTTTATTTAAATTAAAAGTTCATTTTATTTAAAATTTAACTCAATTATTTTACTGCTAAAATATTTATCTAAGTCAGAATTAAAAGTGAAAATTTGACCTTTTCACTTCAACGTACACAATTATCTTCATTCTTAGTCTTTAAATTTTATAAATCTCTGTAATCGTAAAACGTATTTATTATTCCTTTCTTTAAATTTATGTGGATATAATAACTGTAGTGATAGGCGCAGGCAAAAGACTTTACTGCTTCACTCCAAAACTGATATTTTTCTACATTTCATAAACACATAAAGATTGCTTCTTTCGTGTTAGATTTTATATATCTGATAGGAATTATTTGAACCTAAAATCACTGATAATATTTTTGGATACTATACAAATCTTAATATATCACACTTAAATTATAGAAAGCATTTTGTTTGTTTTAAAAACATGAACCTCGAATTTAATAGAAAAAACAATGTATGTAAAAAGGAGATTATTTAATTGAATGTGAATAATTAATTATAATAATACTAGATTTTATAACTTTTTAAACTTTCCATTTGACTTTCAAGTTCATAACGTGTTAATGCAGAAAATGTGCAATAACGATACGAAGTCTGAAGAAAGTACAAACTCGTCTAAGTTCGATGTAAATATCAATAAAGACATACAATTTTACAGGATCGAATGATAAAATGTAAAAGACATAAAAGAACGCAAAATGAAACTTCTTAAAGATGTTGGATCCAAGTCCTAATCTAAAAATTCGATTTCTTTAATTTATTTAACAAATATTATATGGAATGAGAACTTTTTTCCTCTCCAGTAGTGCTTATTTTTCAAATACAAGTATGCGTGCAGAGCAAAAAAAATTCCTGGTTTTTATACTTTTTTTTTTTTTTTTGTAAAATCAAATAATGGAATTTTAAGGTTGGCACTTGGTCTAACACCTTTAATTTTTGTTTTGTTGCAAAAGTCGAGTGTTACTTTCACGAAAAACTTTTGTCTTATCAGTTTCAATTCAGATGATCCAGTATAAGATTTTTTTCGAAAAGAGCGGTTGAAACTCAAAGAAACTCAGCGCCTAATAGAAATACATTCGAAAGTAAATTTAATGATAAAAATAAAAACTTTTATAAATACTCTGCTCAATGATCTCGTTGGGCAGCTTTGATATTCAACCCTTTTAATTTTCAATACATGTAAATAAAGTTAAGTAATAGTATTTCCAGAGTGTGCACAGAGAATTGAGAAAGAAGTTGAATTGTATGCCGACAATATAAATTGCTTTAACGTTAATGAATTGTAATCGGTGATCGAAGATTTGAATAAATCGTATTTCTCTAAAAAAAATTTACCTGTTTTCTTCATTTTACTTTATTTCTAATTTTCATTTCGACATTTCTATAGGTGGGCAGTCGCAACTTTAATTTGGATAAAAAGTCGGTGACCAGGAACGAACCGGAAGTGATTGAACCAGTCTGGGAGTCTCGTTCTAGGGCCAGTAAACGTAAGGCTGCTTCAATTATTGCAAAAATTAATAATGTTTCTGATAGCGACCCAGAACCAGATGATGAATCTACTTTGTTGAAAAAAAGAAAATCTCAACAGGAAGGAAGAACTACCACCGCAAGCGGAAATGATGTGCAGATGGATGTAGACGAGTCCGATGAAGTTTTCGAAATGCCGAGTACATCCTCCTATTTTGCCAATGAAAATAAGAAACAAAACAGCGATGATGAAGACATTTTTGAATTTCGGGAGAAGCGTAAATCACCAGAACCCTTTCAACCCAGGAGAATTGTTCCTCCTGTTCCTGGTACTAACAAAGCTAGGAGAGGAAGACCCAGAGGAGCAAAGACTAACTTCAAAGGACCTCGTTCTAAAAAGTTCACCGAAAATGCCAAAAAAACTGTTGAGACAGAAGCCATTTCTGCTTCAAAAAAATCTTTATCATCGGAAATTGTTTTAGTCAACGAGGATGTTGAATTCGATGACGTTTCGGAACCAATCGACGTAAAAATGCTCAAACTTCCACTCACTGAGAGAGTGAAACTTGCTACACAGAATCTTGAAGATAAAAAAATTAAAGAGCAACAAATGGTAGAACAAAAGAAGTTTAATGAAAATATTCTTGTGGAGAAAGCAAAGAAAGAGCGAGAGGAAAATATGAGGAAACGATTAGAGGATGAAGAGAAAGCGAAAAGACTAGCCAGAGAAAAAGAAGAGAAGGAGAAGGAAAAAAAGAAAATGTGGAATAAGGTCCTCAACGATAGTGTTAAACAGAAAAAGGAGAAGACAAAAGGATTGTCCGATGAAGATATCAGAATACAACTGGACGAAGACGACGTTGTAGTTTGCGTTAGTATGATTTTTTCAAATTTTTTCACTCTATAGGGCTATTAAATTTTTTAATAAAAATATGCATACAGAGTGAAAATATTTATAATATATAATTTATTTATAATATCTGTTCAGTAAAATGAGGAAATGGAATTTTGAATTTAGAATTTGGATCCAACAATTATTTTAATAAGTTTTAAAAATTTTTAAGTTTTGAAGTAATTGAAGGATATTTAAATTAAGATTTTAAAATGTGGGACTTCAATAGAGCTATAAATGACGTTTGTCTTCTTATGCTTGACGAATATTCGTTCGGGATCATAAACTGGTAAAATACGATCTAGACAATCTTGTTTGTCGTTGATGACCTTCAAGATTTTGTGATAAAATTTAATAATCAAGATTTCATTAAATCTATTTAAATAGAAATTTTTTTTATATATTTTTTTCAAATCTTCTTTATTCTTGTTTAAATTCTAAGCATGAACGTTATATGTATTGGAAAATTTTTAATACACAGGATGACCAGTCACCAGTTCATGCAATAGGTTCAACATCAGAAAATCAAGTACCCTGCCCGATTTGTAATAAATTTTATCCTGAGAGTGAAATACAGAATCACGCATCAGAATGCAACCAATTTGAAGATGCCACACAAGGTACATTAAGTTCTGTTACTGGTTCACGCAAAACGAGAAGTAATGGAATCAAGTTGAAGTGTAACATTTGCGAAGAATATGAAACTTTTAATGATTCTGATTACATGGAACATATTGATATCTGCATAGAACAAGATCGGAATCAAAAAGCCTCAACGGTTTGTACGTTCATATATTCGTTAATATATTCCTAAATGAGCCACCTGGTTTATACAAGGTCCTGAACTTTTATAATTCTTTTAAAAACACCTAAAATAACTATAAAATCTATTTAATTACCTTGAAATATTTTTAATTATTTTTAAATCCTTAAAATACTTTAACATTTCTTAGGATCTATAATAATTCCGAGAAATTTTAAATCTTTTAAAATTTGTTGAAATTACTTAAAATGACTCAAAAAACCAAATTAAAATCGAAAAACCTCAACGGTTTGTAGATTTATATATTCTTCTATTCGAATTTTATATCCTTGAATTTTTTTTTAAATTTCTAATTTGTAAAATGGTTATGAAATGTATTGTTTATTCAACTCTTATTCTGATAAGTACAATTTACTTTTGTTGCGCATTAACGTCAAGAATGAATAATTTATCATCAAGTTTACAACTAAGATGAGAGAATGATGCAATTTTTACAGTTGCTTAAAATATACAAATTGTGATGAAATGACTGATTAGAACAGTTTGTGAATTCAGTGAGAAAGTATCAATTTTTTTTCTGGTTACAGCGGTGAACGAGGTTGAATATCAAGGTCAGTTTCCTTCGAGAAAGAAGAAATTTAACCTGAAGGGCCGAAACTATAACTAATGCCATGGACTTTTGCATTCCAGAACTTTGATACCTCCAGTAACGATTGAATCAATTATTTTACTTTTCATTTCTTCGCGTCTTCCATAGTCACGGCGTGAAGTTTATACAATAAGTTAAATAATATTGTGGATGTCAATATTACTTCAAAAAGAAACTGAGTTTGATAATTGCATTTAATTAGCTTCCGACAGAAACGGGGAAATTTAATTAATTTAATTTTACATAGTCCGAAAACTAAATTGATTAATTAATGAGATTGCTAAGAAATATATTAAAATCAAACTCAGATTCATTTTCAACATATTGACTCTAAACATTCAGGGATTACCAGTTTAAAGCATTTCAAATCGCCTCTTTACCTTTCCTCATTTAATTCTCTCTTTATAGAAATTACGAAAAAGTCATTTAAACTTATATAAAAAAACTGTTTCCTTGTTTGATTAACTTTCCATGTTTAGTTATAGTGTTTTATTAAGTAAGAAGAGTGTTTGAACCTAAGATATATTATATTTTATATTCTTGTTGGAATATTTGTTCCAATATACAAGATATACATGAAACGTATTACTCGTAAGTATTTTTCACAAGAACAACGAAAATTTTCAACAATTTCATATAAAGACTCAATTTATTGATACAGCTTGTGATTTTAAAGAGAAACGTACAAAGAACTGCAAATGTACTACTCTTAGCTGTAAGTACATCGACGCAAGGAAAATTTGTGATATTTCTAATATAAATAGCGGATTTTTTAAATAAAAATATTCTACCACTTCATATAACTGAATTTCTTCAAATTGAACAACTTGCCTTTTCATTATCAAAAAGAATATCTGTTGACAGTAATAATAATGTTTTAGAGATACTTAAACGAATTTCGTGACTAAAAACGATAGTACTATACATATATGTATATATGTATATAATATATATCAAGCGAGCAATTCTATCTACAAGACTTTATCTCCTGTGTTAATATGGGTGGGAAAATATTATATAGTGATACTGACTAAAAAGTTTAGATTCTTAGATGTTTACTTTCCAATGTACTAACAGTGATCAGCAAAAGTTATTTTTTCTCGAGTTGTGATAATGACTAATGTGGTAAAGAAGATTAATAGAATAATACGACTAATTCCATGACACTCATTTCGTTAGCTCTTGTCTTGTCCTTGAATTCTACAGATTAAATTTCTTTGTATTCTCTGAGTCTTAGTTTAAAAACGTTCGAATTTAATTTTTATAAGTGAAATTTCTCGTGAGATTAATAGAAGAAAGTTAAAAATCAGTTCAAACAATGTTCTTTCTGTAGAAGTGAAACTGTATTTTATTCTAATTTTACATTATCAGATCAATCTGTTTACTATGCGAATTGTAAAAAAATAGTATTTTTTTAATTTTACAGAAGTGTAACATGGGAAACTAGTGTTAAGAGATAAAGCTAGGTGCAGTCTTGGAAATTGACATCAGCTATTCTGTAGGAATTGACAATTTTAAAAGAGAAAATGGGAATAATTTGTATTTTTAGTCTGTTGTTGATAATTGTATCTTCAATTGACGCAGAATCATTATTAATTCACGATGGATGGACTGGAATTATCAAATCTAGTGGTGAGTGTTCCTTTTTACCGTTTAAAAAAATTCGAGTACTTAAACAACTATATTTATAATTTTATTAAAAGGTCAAGTATTTCCGGCTACGGTACCTGGTGGAATTTATACAGACTTGGAAAACGCGCAAGTGATTCCAAAAAATTTGAAAGGATTCAACGATGTCAAAAACCGATGGGTAGCTAACGAGACCATAACTTACGTGACAAATTTTGAAGGTATAAAAACGATTTAAAAATATATTTAAATCTATTTTAGAAATTAGAGTTAATCATTTTCTAATTTTACAGCCAATAACACTTTTTTGGAGGCTCCTAAAGTTGCTCTTGTATTTCACGGAATAGATACGTTTGCAAACATTTTTGTAAATGGCGATTTAGTAGGAACGTCTGAAAATATGTTCGTAAAGTATGTTTTCGAGATAAGAAAACACTTAAAGGTAAATAAAATTCGAAATAAAAAACTAAAGGGAATTATATATCTGCAGCTTTAAAAAAAATATATTTTTGTTTTTCAGAAAGGATCAAACAAATTGGAAGTTTTGATAGCTTCTCCTCTTCAAATTTCAAAGAGTTTGTACACAAAGCAGAAAGAGAATTATGAAGTGCTTCCTACTTGTACTCCAGAGGATTACAACGGAGAATGTCATGTTAATCACATCAGAAAAATGCAAGCCAGTTATGGTTGGGATTGGGGTCCAGCTTTTCCATCGATGGGCATTTGGTAAATATTTTTCTAGATCAGAAATGATTAGATGGATTTTATTGCAAAAGATAAAACTTGAAACGACAAAAGTAACAGTTTTTCCTTATCTGAATTGTGCAAATATTATTTATACTAATACAAAAATTATTATCGCATTGTAAAACATTACTTAATCTTCAATCTTATACTAGAAAATTTTTTACAAAATAAATTTAGAATAGACTTTCTAGAACGAACATTTTAGGAAAATTTATTAAGACACTAATTTAATAATTTAATATATTCCAGGAAGAACATTGAACTGATACCAGTAACTGGAGCTTATGTAACTGACATTACAGCAGACGTTATTAAAAAAAAGTCTACCTGGGAGATCATAGTAGAAATATTTTTTGATAGCTTGTCCTACGAAAAGAAAACATCTATAAATGTAGATATACAAGTAGTATTGGAGATTGATAATGGGAAAACTATTACTAATTCAACTAAAGGTCTAATTACACTGAAGAAAAAATATGGCAATACTTCCATTGCATTGGAAGTTCCCCAGGTATTATTAATAAATTATTAATTTGGATTTCAAATTTAAATCTTAAATTTAGGATTTTAAAAAGAACAGTTACTAGTATTTTAACTATTATTAACTAGTATTCATTAAACAGGACTTAGTTCAACTATGGTGGCCAAATGGATATGGAGACCAGAAGCTCTACAAACTCTCCACCAAAGTCAAAATCCTCAACTACGAAACCCTTAACGAAAAGCAAATAGGTTTCAGAACAGTGGAACTAGTTCAAGATCCTCTCGATGAGGGTCTCACTTTTTATTTCCGAGTTAACAGTCTTCCTATTTTCGCTAAAGGCAGTAATTATATCCCAGGCAGTATTTTTCCAGAGCAAAGTACAAAGCTAGAAACAATTTTACCTTTGCTAACTTCAGTGAAGGAGGCAAATATGAACATGTTAAGAGTTTGGGGTGGTGGAATGTACGAATCAGATTTGTTTTACGAATTGACAGACAAATTAGGAATTTTGATCTGGCAGGACTTTATGTTTGCCTGCAATATGTATCCCTCTGCAGAATGGTTCTTGAGAACAGTAAAAGAAGAAATCGTTCAAAACGTGAGAAGACTAAAACACCATCCAAGTGTTGCTCTTTGGGCAGGAAACAATGAAAATGAAGTAGCTATCTATGGCAATTGGTACGGAACTGGAAGCAAGAAAGTGTACAAAGACGATTATATTAAATTATATGTCGACACTATTAAATCCGAAG
The DNA here is from genome assembly GCA_900474325.1 of Synergus umbraculus. Classification (NCBI taxonomy): domain Eukaryota; kingdom Metazoa; phylum Arthropoda; class Insecta; order Hymenoptera; family Cynipidae; genus Synergus; species Synergus umbraculus. Next base: position 11,349 of record UCOK01014468.1, on the reverse strand, counting down.
TCGAGAAATTGGACTCTACAAGAGCTTTTGTTGTAACTAGTCCTGGAAATGGATTATATAGCGATCGGAATGGTTACTTTGAAACAAATCCTTACTCAAATTTATATGGAGATGGTAAAAATGAAATTATTTTATTTTTAAATCGCAGGCTTTTAATTTTGGAAGCTTCAAATTTCTGGTGCTTTTCAATTTGATGACGAGAAAATATTTTTTCGCCGAAAAAGAAAAATGCCAAGTATGCAAAAATACCGAAAAAATGATTTCCGAATAAAAATTTGAAAATGCAGGTATTTTATATTTTCTGAAAATTGAAATTTTGGGAATTATCTTATCAAAATTTTCTCACTTTCAGGATTTTGGTTTTTCGGCAAAAAGATATTGTTCCCATTTCGAATTTAAAAACTTTCTGATGTGAAAGCTTTCATAATGAATTACTTATAGATTATATTATATTATAAATATTATAAATAATTTACATTTTTTTACAATTAGAGTTTGAAGGATGGTCAAGAATAATAATCATTTTAAACCCTTTACAGTTCACTATTACAATTACTTTGGAAATGGTTGGGATATAAATCAATATCCGCGACCCAGGTTTTCATCAGAATACGGTTTTCAGGCGTGGCCTTCGATGAAAACTTTGATAACCGCTGCGGAAAAAGAAGATGACTTAAAAATAGGCAGTAAATTTATGAAACATCGCCAACATTTGCCAGGTGGTGATGATTACATGAAACTCCTGATCGGCAAGAATTTTATTATTCCAGAAAGTAATAACAGTCGAAGAGATTTAGAAGACTTGATCTATTTAAGTCAAATTAATCAGGCAGTTTCGGTGAAGATACAAACCGAATCATACAGACAAGCAAAAAGTTCTTTAAACTCTATTGGCGAAGGTTATACCAGAGGAGCTCTTTATTGGCAATTAAATGATGTTTGGCAAGCTCCTTCTTGGTCCTCAATCGGTATGAATTTTAATTTAAACAAAAAATTAAATAACAATATTACAAAAGTCCAGTTAAAAAGAGGACGGCGTATTATTAAGGATAATAAACTGTATTTCACATATTTTTTTCTATACTTTAAATTCAAGTCCATGGACTTAGTTTCTTTAAGAGCATTTCAAAAAAATTATAAATCATTTCTGAATTACAAGACAAACTGACGTTTATGTCAAAATCGAATAATTGTTTTTTTACTAAAAACGTTATGAGGATCATAGTTCTTAAAAAGAGACTCTGCAGTTTCTTCCAGTTTCTAATTTATTTCAATTTTATAGACTTTGGAGGTCGTTGGAAGATGTTGCATCACTATGCTAAAGATTTTTTCGCTCCTGTAATTGTAACGACGAGTTTATCCGAAAACCGTGAGGTCACAATTTTTGTCATTTCCGATTTGCACCGTAAATTGGAGAAACTTTCTGTTACTATGAACGTTTATAAATGGGGTTCTACGCTTCCATTGTTTGCTCAAAACTTCAGTAACATTGCAATTGTAAGTATTTTAATCTTTTCAAAAAAATGGATTTCTGAAATTAGAAGATGGATTTTATTTTTAAAAGCCTTTTAAATTTGTAAGGCTTATTAAATATGAAAAAATAATATTTAAACAAAAACTTGCAGAAAGCCGATGAATCGAAACTATTGAAAAAATTCTGGTTAGATGACTTCTTGAGAAAATCTGGATGTGGATCTTTAGCTTCGGCTCGGAAAAATTGTCTGTTAGAACTTGTACTAAAAAATGAGACAGATAGCCAAGTTATTAGCGTAAATTACGTATACCCTTCTCCTCCAAAATCCGTTTCTCTGCCAGCTGCTGAAATAACTGTAAGCAAATTATTATTTTAAGATCGGATTTAGACTAACTTTTTTGTTCACTACTCTAAGATTTGCAATAATTACTTTATCGTTTCAGATGAAAGTAAATCCGAAACCTCTCCCTGGAAAAGTTGCAAACTATTTGGATTATGAGATAGAACTCACGTCGGATAAAATTGCCTTATTTGTTTGGCTAGAAACTGGATCGATTCGAGGAAGATTTTCAGAAAATGGTTTCCACATTCTACATGGAAAGAAAAAAATTATTTTACACGCGATGGAAGCTACAACTCCGAAAGAAATAACGAAAAATGTTTACTTTAAAACACTTTCCGACGTTTACAGTACTTCTAAAAATGCGGAAAGTAAATGAAGAAATGTATTATACAATTATGTATTTATAAATCATTTAAAGAGATTCTAAGGCAAATTATTTTTAAAATTATTAAAATGAGGAATTAATTTAACTTATTAATATGGTATATACCAGGAATTCTATCGAGATGGAAAGTAGAAATCACGATGTAAATAAATTTCGAATCCAATCAAAACAAACAGCATGATAAAGGCAATACTAGCCATTCCATAAATCCACGAAAGCATGGTTTCCACTGAACTTCACTTTACATTTTGTCAATTTAAAAATCTCAAAATCATTGTATGTAGCACTAATTTATTAGAAATTCTTTGGCATCTGTCCAAAGTCGATACAAAATCTTATATACGCAGACATCTTCATCTTGAAGTTAGATCAATAAATAAAAAAAAAGAGATTCGAAAATTATAACTACATATGCAAAAAAACTGCGCGTTTTCGCAACTCCTTTTGGCATCAATAACTGTCAAAAGCATAAAATTCATTATACAATACTCAAGACACTTCTGTTTATAGCTTAATATTATATAAATATTATCACACAGTTAATTCATTTTATAGACGAGTAGTTTTAACATTTAAATAAAGCGTAGTTTTTAATCTCTGAAAAATAGAAAACTCTGAGGGCTGAAAATAATAGATCAACAGTTAAACTGTTAAATTTGCAAGGTACAGAAGATATTTACAGATATCTTCGTGTACGTATAATAATTATCACAGACCATCAATTCGTTTTCCTAATAATAAATATTTTAGTACTTGCAGCTTTTTGTGAGCTTCGCCAACTTATAAATATCAACTTGATTCTGGCTAGAAGCAAGCAAATATATTAAAATTAATATAAAAATATATTTGATAAATACTACTGTCAGTTACTTTCTAGTTGGTGAATCTGAGACTTGATGGTATTTATTGTCTCTTCAGAAGGCGAGTAAAGATAGCGACGACTTAAATTGATTGCTACCATTATGCAGCAGAGAAGCAAAGGTCCAAAAATCGCTCCTTCTACACCCAAGCAAAAAATTCCTCCGGCTATCGACAAACCTGTGAGATACGGATGTCCGCCTCTAAAATTTGCAAATTGCATAATTATGAAAACTGGTGTTTTGATATTTATGTACAGAATATTTGATATAAAATCTTAGATAGATACGTAGTTGTGATTCAAGATAGTTAAAAAATATACCCTTTGATTTCCTTGTAGAATTCAGTGACGACGATATTGCAAGGTAAGAAATGGAAGAAGAAGAAAAGCGTTGCAATCATCGGCCCTCGAGTAAACCAGAGTTCAATAGTTGCTGGTATACAAGCAAAATATGCATCCAGGAAGGGCACAGCTCCGAGCATCATTGCAAAAGCTGATGGAAGATAGACAATTTTTACTTGGAAGAGATTATGGACAAACCAGGTCCACAATCCGAAAAAGGAAGCTAGTTTAAACGTTGCTGCAAAAACGCCAATCACTGATTCTTGCAGAGCAATCACGAATCTGTGATAAGAGGAAAATAATTAATAAAATAATAATTAAGATTAAATAGGTCTAAAGTTTATTTTTTATACTTTATTATTATTTAACTAAAGTTTTTAAAATAATTGCATCTTTGAATATAATTATAAAATCGGTAACATACCCTCCAAATTCAGACATGCTTCAAATAAAAAATATCTAAATTAGCGAAGCCTTTTAAGAAATATAAAATGTTTTTTTTTAACTTTAAAACAAAGTTATTATGAAGAACACTTTACCTGTGGCAGCTTATGGGACTAAATGTAGTTATCGCTTCGATGGGCTTGTAAGTCTTTCCACTCGAACTTAGGAGGTAAAATAAGGCAGTAAAAAACACTACCTGTAATTAAAAAGTATTGATGTAACAATAATATTAAAGGAGGGATAAAGTTAGAAATATAGCTATGTTTGCAACTTGCCATGCTGAGTGTAAAATTAAGTACGGCAGAACCGCTGATTAGGACAATATACAGCAATTCTGTTACAATTCCTAAAATAACGGACATATTTCCTTTAACAATGCTCCAAATCGAATCCAAGACTGACATTAGAATCCCAACGTTCTCTTTTGCGAAATTCTGAATGCTGGTCATGTTGAATAATTCTGTAATGATTAATAGCAAATTAATCCGAATTAATTATTAATCCGTATTAATTATTATACCGAAAGAATTCTAACACTAAATATACTAACGTAGGGGTGTTTTTCCGAAACTATCTTTGAAGCTTTCCCAGACTGAAAAAGCAGCTTCAATATCTACAGTGGGACCAATCATGTCTGAACTGTCATTAGACATCATCCAAGCTTGATAAAGTCTATCCCATAGTTCTACAACTTTTTTTTCCATCAATTCAGCCTTGGCAGGTTCCAAATCTTTCACGAGATTCTTTACCTGTCCAAAAAATATGTATTAAAATAGGTTTGAAGGAATAAGGTACAATTTCCAAATATTTAAAATGATTTTATAGAATTTCAAGATATTTTAAGTAACTTTAAGAAAATTAATGGGATTTTAAGAGATTTTAACTGACTTTAAAAAACTTTAATACATTTGAAGAAACTTCATAATATGTCAAGAGATTTAAAAATATTTTAAAGGATTTCCGTACATTTTATATGATTTTACGATATTTAAAAAAACTAAAGTATTTTAAAGAAATTCGGAGGATTTTAAGGGATTAGACACATTATATTAAATATTATTTTATGGAATTGGAAGAGGTTTTAAAAGTAAATGTAGATTAAAAAGAAACTTGCCCCATCGGAAATTGCACTTCGCCCATAAGTATAAGCATTATCAAGAACACTGTTAACAGACTCTTCCCATTGTTCGGGGACCCAATCAATATCCGGATTATTCACCAAAGACGAGTTCAGTATGTCCCCTGTGACTTGAATTAAATGAATTCCTTCAGCATAAACCTGATTAAAAAATTATATTATATTATTTTTAAAAAACATTTTAATAAATAAAAAACTTATGAATAATAAAGTAAAAATAATTTGAACGATAGACCAAAACAGAACATCTTACCTGCATTGTAATGAAGATTGTAGCACAAATAGTTAAAACTAGGAGACCCAGAATCACGATTACAGTAGCAACAGAATCTACAGACCCTTTTAAAATTGTTGTCAATTTCTGATCTACAATTATCAGAACTTTATATAAGCCTCTAACATGAACCGGCAACAAAGCATCGAGTCTTTCGTAGCACCAATTTTTCACATTATCAATAATCCCTTGAATTCGTCCCTGGATTTTGGTCCAAAGACCAAAGTAGCTACCCAACTGTTTGATAAAATAATATGCTATGGGGATGATCAAAATGTGAAAAATCCATTTATGCTTCCAGAGAAGCATCCCTGCGCAAGCATACATAGTTCCCTTCATATATTTATCTGTGTCGACTTTATCGTCCTCAATATCTAAAGACATTCTCAAATCAGCTCTTAATTTCTTTAAGAAATGTCTCTCTGTTATAGAAAATCTCATGATTGGTGTTACATTACCAGAAGATTTTGATTTTCGAACAGACATGATTGATTTTCCAGAATCAGCATCGACTGTATGAGCTTTTGATGCGATTTGAAGCTTTGGTATAATTCGTGGCTTATTTTCTACGGGAGTACTCGATGCAACTTCTGGGTTTTTTTCATCGATGGAGTCTATGGATTTGATATTTGCTTCTAGCATCTCCTCAAATGCATCATCGTCTTCTGGGGATGTTGGTCTGTCAATTGAATCAGGATAAAGGATTCGAGAGTCATTTCGTATCAAGCTAATCGCTACTTCCAGAAACGAGAGAGAGTTGCCTTCTAATTCCTGGCGTTCAATAATTGTCAAAACTTCATAAATGAAACCGATGCTAAGAAGGATTTGTAGGGTGCAGAAGACTATGACTGGATATGTTTCCAAGATGTTGGATACATAAAAACTGATTATTAGCCACATAACGCAGGAAAAAAAGGAGAAGTGTAACGAGTTCTCTGGTCTCCAATAGATGTAAAGAATTGACAGATAACCAATTAAGATCAAGGATATCTGCAAATAAATCAATGTTTAGTAATCAAATGTTATTACTTTTTTTAAACTTAATAAATAACAATTTAAAAAACCGGTGATCTCGCAATTTTGATCGGTTCTGTACTTACCATCCAGGTATTACAAGTTGAAATAAAGAATCCAAGAATTGCATTTCCAAGCATGCCAATTCTCCAAACCAAACACATCAAAATACTAGGCATGTAATTATAAATCACAGAGCCAGTTGTTGTAAGAAGAATAGCGCCAAAAATGTACTTAAAGTGATTTCGAAGGAAAGATCCAAGAATTTCAGAAACTTCATCAACTATGTACACAGGAATCGTAGATAAATTAAAAATCAGAGGTTTATGAGAAGCTTCTGAGATGCTGAACCAGGATTGCACTCTCGTCGCTAAAGAACACTTGAATGGAAACAACACCGAGCCACATAGTAAAGCCCAAACCAGTGGTTTTACAAAAGGACTCAGGATAATATAAAGTCCGTATCCTGCAGCACTTATCAAGGATAAAAGCAAAAGTGCCACGGCATTGTAAATTCCTTGTTTTAGGGCTTTTTCGTGCCCTGCACTAAAGCCTGACAGCTTGTTTAACAGGTTATCCATTTTCGAGGAACTTTTTCTATATAACTATCAACACATTTTTAGAAATTCCGATCCAACCAAATATTACTGTTTTAATTGTAAGGTGTGGCTTTGAATATTCAAATTTTACATTCCAATTAAGCTTACCAAATCCGCTAAAGGACGGTTAAGATTAAGACAAAACCGGAATACGATACGACATTTTGTTTGTTTACGTCACTTTCGTTACGTCACCTCGATCACCACGTGACAACCATGATATATATATATATATATATATACATATGTATTGGCATATTAAAGTCACCTTTGAAAATAGAAAATGTGTAATACGAATTTGAACGCCCTGAAACTTTTGGAAATGAAGTAAAAGATGATAAATTACTTATTTTTAAATTAAATTAATTATTTGACTTTGTTTTGTTCAAAATGTCCATTTTTCTCTGTAATCCTATTTTCAATAAAAGATGATCATTTAAAAAACATTGGCTAATGTAATATATTTCTTAAAATTGGAAAAAGCATAAATTACTTTCTCAGGTCTGCGTTAATTATATTAATATCATTTATTAAATACATACCTAATACATGTACATTTAATATCAGTATAATTATAATTTGGCTTGAATATCATTTTGATTATTTGACAATAGAGTCGGTGCAATATCAAAATACGAATTCGCACCATCCTGTTGCAAAATAACATCTAAAGTAGACACATAGGTCGACAATCGAACTTTATCCGCAAGATACACCAGTGATTTCTCGGGTCGGCTTAAAGCCGTATCACACATGCTGACATCTCCGATTTCCAATAAACTGGAAAGGGTTGATGTGTAGAGATCAATAGATAAAGAATACGGATGCTTAAAAGTTGTATCTTCTTTGTAAAGAATTTCTTCAGTCGCTTTTTGGGATTCTCTTATAATATTTTTGTCGGTTGGTTCGCCCATCACAGGTACGTCCCACTGCAAGAAAGTATTTTTTAAATTTATTTTAAATAAAAAAAAAAAAAATTAAATAAAAGCAATATTAAATTGTATTTGTTTTCACCTTTAAAAGAATACTGCAAGTAACGTAAACAGCTGCTATGTAAGGTAAAATAAGATTGCATAAAAGAGAATGTAATCTGGTGTTGGAACCTATTGCGAGTGAATTTTCAAAATTCTGAACGCAATTTTCCCTTAACATAAAGGAAAGCGTTTCTTCGCATTCCAATTCCAAAGACTGGTCATTTTCTGTATGTATTGCTAATTCTGTGCTCAAGAGTTTCCGCAACAATCGGTAATGCTCTAGTACTTTCTCTAAAAAACGATTCAGGAATTAAATTTCAAATTAAACATTTTATACCAGAACATAAGTTCCCTAAATTATACCTCTGGATATGGCACCACTTTCGCTTTTTTTAAAACAGACTGCTAAGATAGCAGGCTTTGCTAAAAATGCTAACGTCGGGTTCATATAAATGGCAACGCTTATAGCTGGAACCGAGATCCGCATCGTTTCATCACTCAAAAGATGTCCCTTCACATTCACTGTTTTTTCCGTCTTTATAATCCTGTGTCTTTCCTTTAAACGCAAATTATTCGATGAATCAATCACGAGCAGATCTTTATGAACGTGAAGCGACTCCAAAATTTCTTCCCTTTCTGTTCTCACACGCCCTCTGAAAAAAGGAGTATTCCATTACCTTTAATTTCGAAAAATGCGGAAATACAAGCTTAAATAAATTGAAAGAAAATAAAGGAATACTTACTTCACATCTTTGGGAAATACTAAAGCTCCAACCGATTTAACTAGAAAACTTTTCATCCAAGAGTAATCTTCGAGTAAATTATCAAAACTGTATGACTCTCCTGGATGTGAGTGAATTCTCTCATTGTAAAGGAGAGCAATGAGATTGAATGGCATGAGTACAGTGTTTTTCTTTTGGCTCTCTATAATAGAGTAGGCTAATTGCTTCACTCTTTCAGTGGGTAACCTTGCGTTAGGTGATAAGGCACTTGATTTTCGAACGTGCATGTCTAAGTACTGTCTCGCCGAAATAGGTTCAGCAAAATTGAAGTAAACGTGACCATGAGCGTGAGGATCTCTGAGAATGGAAAGTGACTTTATTAGTTTCGTAGTGCTTTCGGCAGGTTTCGGAACCCCCAGCAATTCATAGGCGAATAAAGTTTCTTCGAGAGGCCTATCGTAACTGATACTGATTGGTATAAATTGAATGTCCGTCACGTCACTTCGAAATAAAACATCCACTATCATTGACAACAAGCCTAAAAGAAAAAATATAATTTAAAGGATTTACAGACTTCATTTCTATTTTTCGTTATCTTATTTTATTTGGATAAAATAATACTTACCGTATTTAGGAGCAAGACTCTTTTGACTTCTGCTTCGCGTCCCTTCAATAAAAAATTCAATTGCCCGATCACTGTGAGCCACAATTGAAGCGACATAGGCTCGAAAGATTTCCTTATAAAGCTTGTCAGTAGAGAAACTTCTTCTCATGTAAAATGCTCCAGTCTTTCGCAAAAGCTCTCCGACGATTTGCATCCGGTAAAAATCCATTCCACTCGCAATATTTGGCAGAGCCATATCATAAGAGAAAAGAATATATGATAGCAATACAAAATCAAGGTAACTTCTATGTGATGGAGCGTAAACATATTGAACTTCAGCGGTGCTCATCCGATTTCGTATACTTAGTAAAAATTGTTTGTTCAAGTGAACACTTATCAAAATTCGTTTCATAACTTTGGTAATCAGCAATCCTGCAATTGATAATCTTGATAAGATGTTTTTGATAATAGAAATTATTTTAAAAAATTCTTCACAATATGGCAATATGCTAAAGAAGATATCACAGAACATTATCTAAAATTTATGAAAGAAAGTAAACGATAATTTCACGCAACTGCAAGAGCAAACAATCCTTGAGAGCTTTTGTATGCTATGAAGCACAGAGAAGAATTAGATAAGAATAGAATACCTAGCCAACGAACTGTTGGAAGATGAGCTTTGCTGGCCATTTCCTCGAGCATGGCTCGAGCTTCAGCAACAATGACAGATTTATCGACCTGGCGTGCAGCAGCCAAGCTTTCGATGACCATGACGACTCGCGAATTTGCGAGAGTGGCTTGAATAGCCTGACTCCTGGAGTATTTCAACTCTGGTGGTAATTTGTGAGGTGGTAATGGATTCGTAGCTCGCGAAACCCATAGAATATCACAATCCTGTCGCCTCTCTGCCAATAAATCGTGGAACTCCATTCTAACTGACATTGTGACTTTAAAACACTTTAAAGTTTTCACCGATCAGATTATAGCATTAGTACGTTTCACTCATCCCCCTCCCAGCAGTAAGGTGAGCACGCCAAAGTAAATTCCAAAGATCAATGTCATTTCCTATGTAAATTTTACATGCAGCGATCCAACGACCAACTTTCGATAAGCGGTATTGAGGTTTGTTTGGGATTTTGTTTGATTAAATTACAGGTTATGTTGTCACCACGGTTTCCATGCACTTTCCATTTGATGGATTTGATGATTTGCAGATGTGAGTTGACACTTCACATTAATTGTTTCAGAGCAAGCAGAGCAGAAATAATCAGTTTTAAGAGTTTGGAAAGAATAATATTGCAAAAATTCCTAGAATACTTTTGGTTTCTTATACAATTTTTTATCTTGTCTCTGACGTCTCCGATCTTGTGAAACAAGCAGGGTTGCGAACGTAATAAACCTTAAGGGCATGTATTACTTACCCGATCCCTACCTTACCGACATTTTTTTTCTCTGTAACGCTAAAACTACATTTATAAAGATATCAAATTGAAAATTTATAAAATTAAAGAAAATATGCTAATGTATGTTTGTCTGGTCTTAAATTTTTGTAAAAATAAAAAATTTTTTTTTTTAAATGTCAATATTTAGGACCAGACAAACGTATCTGAAGGTTTTAGCTTCAAATATAGATATTTTCAATGTGTATCTCAATAAATGTAGACGTAGCGTTACAGAGAAAAAAATGTCGGTAAGGTAGGGATCGGATAAGTAATACATGCCCTTTAAGTATTATTATATTATATGTAGGTAAATTACATGAGGTTTTTACGTAATTTACGTACGTATATTACGTCGAAAACACCAAATTCATATGGAGTGGGGGGTTTTCTACGTAAAATACGTAATTTACAAATGTAAAAAAAACCATAGTAATAATATACGTAAAAATCCTCATGTTACGCGTAACTAGAGTTCTTAGTCGGTTATATTACTTCGAGAACGGTAACGAGAATGAGAATATAACCGAGAATATAACCGAGACTTAAATTCTCTAAGAATTTATAAGAACTTATGATTTTAGAGATTTTTATGACAAGGGAGATAATTATTGATTAATTAACCGATAAAGTGTAATAAACTGTTTTTTGTACTTCGATTACTTCTTAATCAGCTTTACACAAGTAGTAAATGAAAAAACTGTCATAAATATGTGCAGAGTATAGGTTATGTTAGTC
>UCOK01014467.1:0-21271 GCA_900474325.1 Synergus umbraculus | reverse complement strand
GTATCCGGGTGCACCCGGGTGGGAAATCTGAACGCACCCTAGTGACTTAGCAGTAGCAGACGCCAGACGAGAGCATGGTACATACAGTCCATGCACAATAAGTTCTTCGCGCGTCCTCTTTTCGTGTGTCGGATTCATAATAGTTTTTTTTCGGATTTTCACTGTTTCTCGCGTTATTGAGTGATATAAAGTGACAAATAAAGATCCTCGTGGCAATAAAATCATATAAAAAATTGCGAGTGCAAATCAAGTGCAGATATTTCTAAAAAAAGAGGATTTTCTAAGACAGGTAGGTCTTCTGTCACTTATATTAAAAACTTATATTAAAAATGTTTTCCCCCTTTTTTCGAAAAAATAAGTCAATACACATACTCCTGCCACATTAGAGTTTTTTGAGGCCCAAAGAAATTTCATTTCGATCCGATTTGCTCCGCAAATACGGTCGAATGGAGTTGATGTGCAAATGCACGGCAAAATTGCGACGTTGCAAAAAAGTGGCAATTTTTCCTCCTAAGTCCATCGTCCTTAAAATATTCTTTAGTACTCACTTGAATATGCGTTTAATTAATTTATATTTTTTAGTAAAATTCATTAATTTCAATAGAATGCATATTTTTATAATTCGAAATGCCATTATTTATAATAAAAAAAAAATAAGAATAATCTTTTTTGAATTTGAACTGCGCGCGAATAGGAACCAATCAGATTTCGAGCATAAATTGGGAACACTGTATAAAGAAACTAACCTAATTCGGCGCCAAATAAATTAACAAATAAGGTAGGCGGAGTACCAAAAACCGTAAACTTCTATTAAAAGATATTTATTATTAAATATATAATATTATATTGTTATATTTTATTTTTCTTTCGATACTTTTTCACATTCGGGATTTTATTTTTTCGATTAAAAGATATTGTCCCTATTGAATCATTGGTACCAAATGTAAAAATCTGAGGTACGACTATACCACTTTGAAAATCCCAGTTCTCCTCCGATCACTGAAGTTAAGCAAAGTTGGGCGCGGTTAGTACTTGGATGGGTGACCCATACTGTCCATGCATCATATTTAGCATTTTTAACTGCGCGCGATTGTAAAGCGGTTATACACTCGAGTCTCTCAAATGTCAACTTCCTAAATCTCAAGTTCTCCCAAATGTCAAGTTTATATTTCTCAAATTTCACTTGAAATAACTACTGCGCACGCTCTGCGTTCGGCATCTGATTGGTAACATGCGCAAATGATGTGACTATAAAGAATCAAGAATTTCTTGACATTTGGGAGACTCGAGTATATGCGCAAATTCGAGAATAAATTTTCTCGACTTGACGCTTACTTCATGCGTAACCAGTGGTAACGCTGATGTCAGAAATTGAGGTAACGCTATGAAGTTAGCTGAAAGTATCTTCTTTCTATAATAGGAGATTAACTCGACTTGTCTGTAAAACAAACTAATGGATTTACGAACTACTGTGTAAATTATGTAACGTTCTTTTTCGTAACTCGATCGATTATTGTTCATTTATTATTGTTTTGTTTTTCTTTTTGTTTATGAAATATATTTATCTGTTTCTCATTTGAAATCTGGTCTCCATTTCTTTCCGTGGCGCTCTGTAACACCCGTGACCTTGAGATGTCACGATGAGCGTCCGATGAACTATTAGTTGTTTTCTTTCAGGATTTTCAAGATTTGCGATTGGAATTCATCGTTATTTATGGAAATAAATTACTGGTGTTTTATAAATTTGGATTCCTTTTAATTATTGAGTTTTAGGATTGTCGAGACGTAGTTAAATAAATTAAATACACCTATACATACCCACAACCGAACAACTTTTCAAGGCATCATATTGGATATATTCCCTTTGAAATATATTCAAAAAACCCTTTTTGGAAACTGGATTTTGTCACCACTATAAATCTTCCTCTATGAGGAAGCAAAAAAAAGAGCTTCAGGAAATAGTGAAAAAAATTTATTTTCTTTAAAGAGCTACTAAATGGGCAATGGATTATTTGTAATACATAGAAATTAACCTGACATTTCTAATTGATAGTTTCTCTGTTAATAAACTCTTTCTTAACAATCAGCACAAAAAATATTTTCTTTTTTTAAAGTAAAGTTCCTACTTAAAACCTAAATGTTCATAGGGATATTGTAAAAAAAATGAGGATTTTTTTAAATGTATATCATCTTTTTAGAAACGAACTTATAAATATTAATGTTAAACTCAAGTGAAATTAAGTTATTTGATGAGATCTCTTCTCAGTTCGATGCTCTCAGCATAAGCACTCACACTGACGACGTTTTTTGTGTAATCAATCAGTTGATGCCACTCACAAGGTTGCTGAAAATGATAATATTGAATTTAAAATTAGCATAATTAAGGATATATTCAAGTTCTAATTTCCCCCTGGAAGAGTGGCGCGCTGAGTATTCAGAAGTTTGGAAAAAAATTTTTTTTAATAAAAGGAAAAAGGGCAGGATATATATATATACGTCCAAAAATATAGGGTGCAAAAACAAAATAGTAAAATCAAATTCATGCTAAATAGTTTCCAATAAGAGCGCCCTCGCCTACGCCTTTGAAAAGTATCAGTTCCTTTTTTGGGGCTTCTTTCCAAACTTCTAAATGCTCAGTATAGCACCCTACTGTGACTGTGCACCAACCCAATGATTCATTATAAGAAAATTTATTCTGATTGTAAGAAGTAAAATTTATGTTCTTTTTGTTTCATTTTTACGTTATTCTATTCATAGAATTTTTCAAATTATATCATGCTCAAATAGAAATTTTGTACTGTAGAAAGTACGAAAAATAATATTCATATAATTAATTCCATAATACGGTAATAATTTCATAATAACTTTAGTATTTTTGTAATAGTAAGATTTAATTGTTAGACATTTATTTTCAAAATATTAACCCTCAATGAGCACACATATTTCATCCCAAAAACTTGCTGAAAGAAAGCTATTGTATATTTTGAATTAGAAGCATGAACAAAATTTCTGAAGGTAGGTAACGACAGTGCAGTCATAATATGAAGATCTTGTTACTTTTAGGATGCGATGCAAACTTGATGTGATAAGGTGAGTGGCTAGAAAGTGTCTGTGGAGAAATCACTTTTAGACTACAGGCAACTTGCCTTTTGGCTAGCCATTAGGAAACCGGAGGTACAGGTGAAGGGAAACCCTAGAAATACAAAGTGGGAGAACTTCAGAGAGGAACTCCGAGGAAGGCTTGTGGAATTTCCTCCAAGCTATGGGACGACTGATAAGCTGGAGCTAACCGCAGATTTTCTACAAAGGGCCCTATTCAAATCGTACGAGAGTTTCTCAAGTCCCTCTCGTAGGAGAACTGGGTATACTCCAACCGCCCCCGGTGATTTGTAAAGTTGAAAGGTCCTGAGTGCCTAATCAATCTTCTTAACCGATACTATTTCGGAGGTGAATTTCCAGTCTACCCTTTTTCAACAGCCTACCTGATCCCATTTTTGATTCCTATTGACCCTAGTATCTAGCCTAGCCTAGCCTATGTATCTATATAACTATATCCAACTTAAGGGGTTAGTACCAAAGTTTTCACCTTTTTTTTAAGGATTTTTTTTTAAATTCATATTTATATTACAGATTCTAACTTTTCACACATGAATATACACTTCCGTCGGAAATTGTCCGTACGATTGGCGCAAGGACTATTAAAAATCACTGCTGACTGAACTACGATAACTCAGTGAAAAAAAGAGATAGAATATTTTTAAAAAACTTTATCTTTAATTTAAGCCGAAGAAACTTAAAAAATCTGCATTGATTCTCGAGTTACAATTAAAAATGTTCAATCGTATTTGAGTTGTTTTAATCGACGATCACGACTCTTGGCCGGTCTGCTCCTCGCCTCCTTCAACTACGATTGAACATTTTTAATCGTATCTCGAAAACCAATAAAGATTTTTTAAGTTTCCTTGGCTTAAATTAAAGATAAAGTTTTAGGCTCTATGTCGTATAATTTTCAAATTTTTGCAACAATTTTCCTAGATCATGCTAAAAGTTGAAGTTGAGGTACAAAATTTGAGAAAGTATTGAATTTTTTTTAAAACTTCTCACGTGCTATATTCTTTTGAGAAGGTCTAAAAAAATCTGGTTAGCACCACTAGACGAGGAATTTCATAAGCTTTCCAACTGTTTTTTTTTAATATTCTATCTCTTTTTTTCACCGAGTTAACATAGTTCAAAGTCAGCAGTGATTTTTAATAGTGCTTGCGCCAATTGTACGGACAATTTCCGACGGTAGTGTAGATATAAAACACTATTCCACAAACAATTTTTTTTTTAATGATAATAAATCTGGCTGCCGGAAGTTACCTATTTTAAAAACTGATCGCCATGATATCTCCAGTTTGGAGGCTTGGTAATTTCTATTTCTTCGTTATTTGAGAGTTACAAATAAAAAATATAATTTATATAAACTAATGTTTTTAAAATGTAAGCGATTAATAATTTATGCTTTTGTATTTTCAAACGTCTGTTACATTATTTGCGTTCATTATTTGCCGTTGCAAATAAAAATAATAAAATAGATTTTGTTCAATATATCTAATGATAATTTTCTTATTTTCTCTTACTTTCAACTTAAGAAAATATAAATTGAACTAACTAAAAATATTTATTCCTGACAAATTCAGTAAGCTATTTTTAACACTTTACAGGTAAGTTACCTCTAATTTTATTTTTTCAAAATATTATTTTACAGGTGTTGGATCCAAATTCTAACCTCAAAATTAAATTCCCCATTTTAATCAACAATTATTACAATTAAATATCTTTTCACTTTATAGAAATATTCTGATTTGAAATAAAAATGTGTCTATAGAACGAAAAAATATTTACTTTTAATACTTTTTTCATAAAACAAGGAATTCAAAATTAGCCTAAAAAGTGCATTTTTTCATTTTACTCAAAAATTATTAAGTATAACGTTGTGGATTTTTACCACGTTGCTGATCCTCTCCCCAGACTAAATTAAATAAACGGGAACTAAAACAGAACAGCCAGTAGGAACTCAATTAGATATAAGTGTATGAATGGTAGTGTGGATGTGTGAGAGTCGAATGGAATTGAAAATAGAATTAATTAGTTTTAAGTATGATCATATTATTTCCGTAACTTGATTTTGTATTTGCCGCTTACCTTGTTTCCGAAGAACACAGACCTAACCATCTGCAGCTGTTTAAATGTTTAGAGAGGAGTTATTTGCCGTCTGAGACGTGTCACTCGCCTATACTTTATATTTTTGATCACTCTCCCATACAATAGATGTTAATGAATTTTAATAGTGCAAAGCTTGCACATCTCACATCTTAGTATGAAAAGAAACATGAGCTGTCAAAATACGTGGACGCAGCCATAATGGCTAGCGCTAGCTCCGTTCCACGCATAAAGAGGGCAGCAGCTCTCGGAGTGACGCGAGATACGTAACTGCGACTGCGCGCTCAGACGGACAACGCCTAGAACATTCAGTTCTGTGCTGGCTGTTCACGTGTGAACTTTTCACGTCATTTGCGGGAAGAATCCTAACATTTGCAGAGTGCATAACTACGTTAAAACTTTTCTTATATAGCCAAGCTTGTGCTTTTTCTCCCTTAGTTGGATTACTTGGTACTTCTGGTCTTCGGAAAGTAAGGTAGGCGCCAGCAAATAGCGTTTCTCCCATGTAAATTATTCTATTTCGCGTGTTTCGAGTTATATAACACTCAGCCAACGCCCATACGATGGCATTGCATAGTTTGGCAAGCGAGTGGTAAAGTTATTAGTTTCTTCTTTTTCGAGTATGTTTTGAGCATTTAATTTGAAGATTATATTTCGCCGATGCTAATTTAAAAAGATGATTAGTGAGACGTACATAGTGTAGTCTATTATTTTCCGATTTTGAGTAGACGCTTGTGCCATGGCTTCTCGCCATCTTGTGCATTTTTCGCGTTTGATACGTAGATTTGTTTGAGATTATAATAATTTAAGAATTCTAGTTCCTTAGTTTTCTTGATAAGTTTCAGATTCCTGAAATTAGAATCTTTATTAGAGTTTGTATAAAGCTATATTTAGATAGAGTAATTGAGTTACTTGAATGTAAATACATTCAAGGTTAT
Source organism: Synergus umbraculus (assembly GCA_900474325.1). Taxonomy (NCBI): domain Eukaryota; kingdom Metazoa; phylum Arthropoda; class Insecta; order Hymenoptera; family Cynipidae; genus Synergus; species Synergus umbraculus. The sequence continues at coordinate 15,128 of UCOK01014467.1, read as the reverse complement.
GAACCATTCCGAGGACAATTTAACATCGCTTATAGTGAATAATTTCGATGTCTGTCAAATTTCAAACTAAAAATTATTCGAACTGCATTAATCTTTTCTTTTGTTTCTCATCTCATTCATAAAATTTAAACATTGTACACTATTTCACCTCATATCTTTTGTAATAAATTCTGGTTTTTCTTTCTTTAAGTTTCATCCTGTTGAGTTTGATTTGTCTCTGCGCCCCCAAGATATCCCTCTCCTAGTCGAGCTAGTTTGAGCAAACTTGATTTTTTTTTTATTTTTAGTCAGCTAAGCTTTTTCAGTAATATTTTGAGTGGTACCAATAGGACCTGGCGCCCTTGGCATTAAAATTTATTTTTTTTTTGAATTTAGTTGGGTGACTGATTTTGGCGGCACTCAGAGGCCGAAAGTCCCTGTAGGCTGAGACTGTCGTTATATAAGATTACAGATTTTTTTCGATCTGTAATCACAATTCTATTTAAAAAATTACTACCTATATAGGGCCAAAAAAATATCTAATTATAATAATTATAATATTTATGAAGTAAAATATGAAGCAATCGAATTTGAAGGTTAGAGGTTCGATCCAACATGTTTAAATTCTGAGAAAATATATTATTTGCCCTTGTTTTGCAGCGTATTAAATTATGAAATTATTCTATGAAGTAAAGTTATCTATTTTAACTATAAATTAAATGTTATAAATTATTAAAAGCATTTTAAAAACTTAAATTCTCGATAAATTCTCATTTTTTGTTTTATTCGCGGTAATATTCTCGGTAATATTACCCGATTTTAAATTCTCGAGAATTTTTAAACTCTAGTCTAGGCACATATATCGAATCCGCCGTGCATTACCTTCATGGAGATGAAGGTACTCCAAGATGCAAACAGCGTTTCGTGATATTGCAAAAATTCACACTTTTCTTCTTTTGTAGCGAACCCTTTTGTCCTCAAAAGATCTATGTAATGGATTTCTCTTTCTCTTTTGCGTCTTCATCTCGGTGTCCCTCTAAAGCATCCAACAAAAATCTGCCATCATGTTAACATCCCACTTTCCTTAATACCGAAATTCCATTTCCTTAATATCTTGATGAAAACGTTCACCCTGGAGGTGTCCTGGGTTCCGACACTCGAAAAATTTAGGTGTGGTAAAGAAGATGTTAAAGCCAAACATATTCGTCACTATGACGATCCTCATCAGAGCATACAAGATATTATATTTATTAGGTATTTTTTAGACGAATGTACTCGTCGTAAAGAAAGTGGCCGCATGTATCTCAGCTCATAAAGTTTTTTTAGATTTAAAAGAAAATGTTGTTTTATTGGGGTTTTTTTTGTGGGGACTTTGCTTTTTTTAATATCTACAAGTAATGTGAGGCTAATTTGATATATCTGCCTGGACAGAAGTTTCACAAACTATGCACATATCATTTGTGATCGGGGTGACAAGTTTGGGGCAATTCTGAGACCGTATCCAGATATAGCGACCCTCAAAATCATAGAAACACTAGTCACCGCCTTTCAAACGACTTCATTGACCTCAACTAGACCTTCAAATGTCCTTGACCCTGACGTGCTGCTGTCTAATGGACATCGAATTTGGACTATGCGACCTTCAAAACGTATGAAAACTGTAGTTAAGTTCCACGAAGACACATTTTCGTGTTTTTGCAATCGTCATTCGAACTATCAAGTTACTAACTTCAATTGACCTAGAAATGACCTTTAGGATCATCATAAAAATGAATACCATATTCACATTTCGAAAATTTGACCTTGAATTGACCTTGATGCAGACATGATGGAATCAAACGGATTTCAGATTCGGATTCAGCGTCCGTTAAAACCATATAAATGATAGTCACCTTCTGTCAATCGATTTTTTTTGCTGATTTGACCTTCAAATGCCCTTAAATTTGACGTGATGGAACAAAACGGCCTCCGAATTCGGATTTAGCGCGTCAAAATACATACGAACATATAGGTCCGATTTTTGGTCACTACCACTTTTTTTTTGTGTGCCTATGTAATTATGATTTTGGTTCATGTCATAAAGTCTTATCTGTAGAATAACGTATCCAAATTTCAATCCGATCGGTCCAATAGTTTTTTCTGTATCATGCACGCCAGGTCGAAAAACGTTGTTTCGAGAAAAACGCGTTTAAAGTTTTTATTCCAAAATACAGGGTGATACATTTTAATTTACAAGTATTTTCTAAAATACTTTATTTACGAAAAAATGATTAAGACAAAAGTTGACCAGGATCGAGAGGGCCATTTAACCGTACCATCAATTTTGATCTTGAGTTCAATGTTCAAGGTCATTTGCTTCAAACGCGCGCCAAATGCGCGTTTGGCGCGTTCGAGATGCTTACGTTGTTTTGCTTTTTTCGACCTGTTCTCGATATTTATGACCAAAATAATGATTAACTCTACAATTCTACATATAGGGCATTATTCCTCAAGTGTACCACCCTCAGAATTTGACTTTGTCTGATCCAACTCAAACTTGGGTGAAGTATAGTCCTACTAGATAGAACTTTAGAGGAAAAAGATTTTTTCTATTGGATAAAAATTTACCGAGATAAGGGAGGGGGAATTTTCCGAATTTTTTCGATTTTGTGCGGTGTCGTGCTATTTCGAAGGTATTAAGCTCCTTTCCTATGGAACATACAAAATTTTGTCCCAGATGTTTTTGATAGCTTTATCCTGGTCTATCGAATGGTTATAAAAATTTTTTATAACTGCTGGGCTTCTCGCTCGGCGAAACTTCTTCAGCACGGTGGACGGGAAGCAAAAAAAAGTCGGTCTGAAACACCTAAGAAAAGTGAGTGTGACATGCCCTTTTTGGTACTTAGGAGTGCTCAAAAATCGTTGAAACAGAATTTTATCAGATCCTGTTCGCGAGAAAATCACTTTTTTGTTCAGGCGAAAGTACCAAAAATCGGTTTTTTCAGAATATCTCCTCAGACATGTATTTTATCGCAAAAGTTGTTCTGACATGATTTGTAGAGAATTCAATTTCGTTCAAAATGGGCTATGGAACTTTAAAAAATATCCAATATTTACCGAGATAGAGCGTATATCATTAGGCCATAAATACCGAAAATCGATTTTCGGGAATATCTCCTCAGGGATGTATTTTATCATAAAAGTTGTTCCAGTATGATTTGTAGAGAATAAAATTTCTTTCAAAATGGGCCATGGAATTTTAAAAAATATCCATTGGTTACCGAGATACAGTGCATTTTAGTGAAGTCAATTAGTGGAAAAAATCGGTTTTTGCGAGATAACTTCTCAGAAGTTTAATCTATCTAGAATATGATTATCGGTGATAGTAGAGGACTCAATTACCTTTAAAATGAGCACCCGGGCGTTCAAAAATGTTCAATAGCCACTGAGATATAGTGTCTCAAATTTGACCCTTTTTGTCATTTTTCGCGAAAATCGTTGAAAATAAGGTTAAAAAAAAAAAGTTTCTAATCTGTGTCTGAAAACAAAAGAAAACTATATAGAGTCACCTAGGCAATGCTTGTTTAGTTTTTTTATGTGGAACCAAGTTATTTATATATAATTTTCATTTTGATTCCAAAAAATCGCATCATGAAGACGAAACAAGATCATAAGAGCAATCACGCGGAGAACAGAAAGAAGGTATGTGGTCCTTGTGGAAGAAAAATTGTAATTGGCAAGAATAAATTGGATTCCTTTAAAATAACAAAGCACCTCGAAACATTGATCAAGGATTTAATACATAAAAATTATAACTTGACTGATGACAGATTCCCACTCAGCATTTGTGCTACGTGTCGATTCACTCTTACGGAACACAATAAGAATGATAAAAAGAGGCCTCTTCCAGAAATTCCTAAATATGAAAATATTTCGTTAACAAGATTCACAAGGTCCAATCAATTAAATGCTGATTCTAATTATATTGACTGTAATTGTTTGATATGTTTGACTGGTAGACAAAAGGGCCATACAAAGATGAAAATATTAAAGAGAAAATCTGATACACAGTTTAATAATGTGATTTTAAAGGTAATTGAGTCCTCTACTATCACCGATAATCATATTATAGATAAATTAAATTTCTGAGAAGTTATCTCGCAAAAACCGATTTTTTCCACTAATTGACTTCACTAAAATGCACTGTATCTCGGTAACCAATGGATATTTTTTAAAGTTCCATGGCCCATTTTGAAAGAAATTTTATTCTCTACAAATCATACTGGAACAATTTTTATGATAAAATACATCCCTGAGGAGATATTCTGAAAAAACCGATTTTTGGTACTTTCGCCTGAACAAAAAAGTGATTTTCTCGCGAACAGGATCTGATAAGATTTTGTCTCAACGATTTTTGAGCACTCCTAAGTACCAAAAAAAGCATGCCACATTCACTTTTCTTAGGTGTTTCAGACCGACTTTTTTTGCTTCCCGCCCACCGTGTCGGACTCATTTATCGTATCAATTATGCATATTTATTATTTATTAAACTGCTCTCTACATTGTACATTGTACCAAAAAGAAAATATCGAAAGGCCAAAGAAGTAATTTATTTTTAAGTAAATGAGAAAGTTAAGAAGTTGTAAGCAATAAGAAAAAAGAAGGAAGAGAAGAATAAGTAACGCAATAATGACGTACACGAGGACACTGTTTCCACGTATTACAATATATTTATTAGATAGAAATTTATTTCCTTAATATTACGTCCCTACAATGACTGTAATGCAGGCATTAGAAAACTTTAATGATAGTCTCAACTTTGTACAATGCAGAGAGCATTTTAATAAATAATAAATATTCATAATTGAGACGATAAATTAGTCCAAAGAAGTTTTGCCGAGCGAGAAACCCAGTAGTCTCGAGCACCGTCGGCGCGGCGCTTTATTTTTTATTTAATTTCTGGAAATCAACAAAAAACGGCATGATGAAATTTACAGCATCGAAAGATAAAGACGTAAGCTTTATTTTGAGACCAAAAAAAAACATGCGTTTTTTCTGATAAAGTCAAAAATATTTTGATTTTCATATAATCGGTCAAATTTTCAATTTTTTCAAAAATGGTTATAACCATTCGATAGACCAGGTAAGAAGCTATCAAAAACATGGGGGACAAAATTTTGTATAATATATTCCATAGGAAAGGAGTTTAATACCTTCGAAATTCTATCTAGTAGGACTATTCATATCGATTTTATCGATTTTTCTAAATTTTTCTTTGGTACTAACCCCTTAAGGCGGCGACAAAAAACGGCGACAAACACACACATCCGAAAAATTGATTAGAATGTTGTATTAGACATTTATCAACTGAGGAAAGTTTAATTAAACCATTTTAAAAATATTGGAAAATGTAACGACTACAAAGCTTCCTCTATGACGAAGCAAAAGGAACCTATTCCGAGTGTCTGTATTGGTCCCAGTCGGAAGCTAATTTGGTCTTATATGTCCTATTGTGGAGTTTCCTAGCCCTTGTCCGAAGGGCTTCTAGGTACTTAACCACCATTGAGCTTAAGAAGATGCAAGCGAAAATCGGCTGTCTGTAGACGCTTATATTCAGGGCTATTACCATAGCACTGCCAACAGCAGTAGCTGATCTTATTCTCTGTGAGGAGCCCCTGCATGTAGCGGTAACTACCGGGGTGGTTCGGACGACTAGATGTCTTGCTTTTGTTAGAAAATGACTACAGGGGACTAGACACATTAGGCACCCAAAAGACATCACTAGTCTGCCAACTCTGGGGATGCAGCAGGTTAAAATAACAAAGAAGGTAAAGCTTCGACAAACTCTTCAGGACATGCATCTCAGAAAGGGAGGCATGGGAGAAGGAGGAGTTAAGGGCCCTCCTAAAAGGAACACGTGTATACAGATGGTTCCTACACGGGAGGACTGGACGGGAGCTGTTTGACAGCCCAGGCAAAAGGGTTTGGCGAATCCACTGGGACAGTATCCAACTGTTTTCCAGGCGGAAGTGTTTGCCATTCTTCAAAGTGCTAACATGACTTTAAGCGAAAATAAGAGGGACTGGTGCATAAGCATCTGTTCGGATAGCCAGGCAGTATTTAAAGTGGTTGAGAAACCAAAAATCACGTCGATTGTAGTGTGGGAGTGCAAAAAGGCACTGAACCAACTTGCGAAAAACAACAGGGTGTCTCTGATATGGGTCCCTGTACACACAGGGATCAAGGGCAAGGAAAAAGCAGATAAATTCCAGAACTTATTCTAGGCTTGGCACTCTTCTGCACCAGGCTGGAGATAAAAAATTGGGTAGTGCTGCAACATAAAAAATACTGGGCTCAAATAGATGGATGCAAACAAGCTAAATCCATCCTGGGCAAATGCCGTAGGAGGGATTTGACCTGTACCTAAGGTCATTCTTGGACGATCCTAAACTGGCCCAAAAAAGATGTAAGGATAATAGTCCAGATGCTCATTCGGCACAACTATTTGAATTACCATAGGTACAATATAGGACTGGTATCCATCACCGCTTGTCGCAAATGTGGAGGGGACGATAAGACGTCTCTACATGTCTTAGGTCGGTGCCCGGCTCTTGTGATGCTCAGACATCAACCCCTCAGGTCAGCTATGCTGGAACAAGAGGAGATAAGGGCGCTATCGGCGCGCGACATTCTAGACTTTTTTAAGAGAAATGGAATAGGGGGCTACCTAGCGTCGAGGGGTAAGGAAATTGGCACAATGGGCTTGTAGCCTGAGCAACTGTAGCGCCCCCCCGGGGGTGGGGCACCTTGCTCGAACTAGCTAACTAATTAACTAAATTCGATAAACTGCTTGTTAGAAAATATTTGCAGCTTTTAGCTTTTAATTTAGAATTACCTTGAATTTGCTAACTTTTGCAAATCTACCGTAGATGATTAAGCAATGTTTTGCTCTGCTCAGTGTGCAGTAGAAACGTTGAAATCCAGCACGACTGGTAAGATGTCTATTTCTAATGCAGGAAGCGAGAATGATATCCTTTTCATTGTTTAAAAATCCATCGATAGTGTCAACCTCAATATTGAATATTCGCGCTTTTCCTGGCACTATCTCTTCCATTCTAAAAAAGAAAACGGTTATTTTTTAAAATGATATGCTTAAACAGTGAATCATTTCATAACTCAAAAAATAAAATTTCAATGCATTTGTGTGAAAGGGATTTTTAATTTGTTCTTTTTTTAATTATATAGCCATATAGGTCAGAACAGTTAGACCTGGGAAACTCTGTATAATATTAAATATCTTGAAAATATTAAAAAAAAAAACTTTTATGGAAACTGGATTTTTTCACCGTTATAAAACTTCCTTTATGAGAAAACAAAATTAATTAGATTCCCTGCTGAATTAAGGTTCTGGATGCAATAACGGGATGCACGCTCGAAAACGCATGAAAGTATTGTCCAAGCGTCTCGTGATATCCAAATTTTAAAGTTTAAAAATTTAATTTTTTTTAAATGTAGACATGGATAGAAGAAAAAAACCGATCTTTTTCTATTTCAAGATTTTCATCCGATGAATATTTTATTACTAAAAAACTGCTAAAAATGAAAGCGGAAAATAAAATTTTCCTCAATTTCAATTATGTTTCAAAACATAAATCGTGAAAACTCTGCTAAATATTATTAAAACGATGTGAAATTTGGTATACGTATGCAATACCTAGACCTTAGTGATGCCTACAAAATCAAAAAAATTATTGAAGCAATTGTAAATTGAGACAGGTCGATAAGCACATTTTTCTTGAGTTTCGGCAAATAAAAGTATCGAGGGAACTTCAGAGTTAAAAAAACTTCCAGTGAGACATTTGTTCCTTACTATTAAAGGAATATTTTTGGAGATTTTTAGATCGATTCATACAAAATTGGCGGAAATATACATTATGTAAAGAAGCAGGCAGGCGACACCATCTAGGATTGCCTTTACAGGCGAATACCGCTGAGAGTACAGGCGAATGTTGAGAAGCTAACGGTGCACTGAAGTCCACTCTCAAGGTCCCTCGATACTTTTCTTCGCCGAATCTAAAAAAATATGCTTATCGACCAATCTCAATTTGCAATTAATGTTTATTAAGCAATAGGCAGCTTTAATTACACAGGCAGAAAAAGAACAAAAGCTCTTGTTACAGAAAGGTGACCTATATAGCTTTATGTTTTACGGCACGCTGAGTCCGAATCAGATTTCAGTTTACCCCCATCACGTCATAATTTAGGTCAATTGAAGGTCAAATCGACAAAAAAAAAGTTTTATTAGAAATGACCACTATTCTAACGTTTTTGGGGTCCCTGAATCCGATTCCGAGAGATCCACTTAGCCCTATTCAATCAATATCAAGGTCAATCAAGGTCAAACTGGTAAATATTGCAAAAAATGGATTTTTGATTACATATTCGGAAAGAGCGGGAAATTTTACGTCCAGATATGGTATTATTAAAATTTTTAATTAAGACCTCATAGGTCAATCAGAGGTTGTTTAAGTTGTTATATATAAAGTTTACACGGTATTGAAAATTTAAGAAAATATGGTTACGTGAGTCCATAACCATAACCATCTTTTTTTTGTAATGAACTCTTTTGTCTTTGAAAGATCTATGCAGAGGATTTCTTTTTCTTTTCAAAGTTTCTGGCTGTTTTGACTTTTTAAGCGAATAGCAAACATCTGCCATCATATTTACATCCCATCTTCCTTGATAGCGACGTTCCATTTCCTTAATATCTTGGTGAAATCGCTCACTTTGTTCTTCGCCATAGTCTCCGAGATTTTCTGGAAAGTAGTCATGATGAGAATGTAGGAAATGTCACTTTAAGTTCATTAACCCATTAACGTCCAGCCGGACACATTTTGTACACCTCTCTTTCCGCACTCACAGCTATTGCATTTCGGGCAAAAAAAATCTAAAAAAATGTATACTTATAGCTTGAAGTGTGTTCTTTCCGGTGGTATCACTCAAATTATCGAAAACATTTTTTTGTTCGAAAATTGCAGTTTGAAACCAAAAAAAAACATGATTTTCGAAGGAATTTTTTTTTTAAATCGAGTTTTCAAATATTTTCAGGCTTGGAATCATCTTGCAACCGGTCTAGATCGTGGATGCGATAACTGAATTTAAAGAATATGAGGTTGTGAAGTCATTTTAAACAATTAGAAACTTCAAAATGGCGCCTGAATTGCAAAATTTTTGCCAAAAAATTCATGAATTTTTTTCTCAGGAACGAAGCACTTTCCTAAAAAATTTAAAAAAAAAACAAAAAGTGCTTAGAATTGGCCAAAGAATACACCTAAATTTTCTCAAAGCGATTCGAGCGATTTTTGCAATTTATAAAAAATTAGCAATTAGCAAAACCAAAAAATTACTCAAATCGTTTTGGAAAAATTCAGGTGTATTCTTTGGCCAATTCTAAGCACTTTTTGTTTTTTTTTTAATTTTTTAGGAAAGTGCTTCGTTTCTGAGAAAAAAATTCATTAATTTTCTGGCAAAAATTTTGCAATTCGGGCGCCATTTTGAAGTTTCTAATTGTTCAAAATGACTTCACAACCTCATATTCTTTAAATTCAGACATCGCATCCACGATCTAGACCGGTTGCAAGATGATTCCAAGCCTGAAAATATTTGAAAACTCGATTTAAAAAAAAAAATTCCTTCGAAAATCATGTTTTTTTTTGTTTCAAACTGCATTTTTGGAACAAAAAAATGTTTTCGATAATTTGAGTGATACCACCGGAAAGAGCACACTTCAAGCTATAAGTATACATTTTTTTAGATTTTTTTTGCCCGAAATGCAATAGCTGTGAGCGCGGAAAGAGAGGTGTACAAAATGTGTCCGGCTGGACGTTAATGGGTTAAGCAGCCTAAATTTTTGAAACTTTGCAACAAACTAAAACAAACTAATCATCACTCTTGTGATTTCCCAAGAAATTTTCTGCGATCTTTTTGAAACTTGACCATGCAGCCATCTCTTTAGGATTCATTTTTGTGACAAGTTTTTCACCTCTAAATAAAGTGCGTATTTGAGGACCATCAAAGATACCTTCTTTCAATTTAGATCATTGATTTCTGGAAATTTCTTTCCCAAATATTGAAAACAGTTGCTATCTTCGTCCAAGGCTTTGACAAACTGTTTGATTAGACCAAGTTTGATATGAAGAGGCGCCAGCAAAAGCTTTGAAGGATTTATTAACGGTTCAGGTATTATATTTTTGAATCCGGGATGGAAATCTTCTCGCTTTGGCCAATCATTTTGTACGCAGTGTTTCTTTCTATCTCTGCTATCCTAAAGACACAAAAAACAAGGACTTTTTGTAAAATCCGATTGTTCAAAAATCAGAGTGGAAATTTTAAGGTCCACGAAAATTTTCTATTGGTGTTCTGTATACTTAATTTTGTCCAAAACTATTTTGAACTTTTCATGTTTCTTTCAACTTTGTTGAATGGCCTATTGGAATAGATACATACATGTTACCATTGTGAAGTAGAACCGATTTTAGGCTCCGTTTTTAGGAGTCGATAAATAGCCTCCACTCTTCCTCCATATAGATATCGGATTTTATTTCATTCATCAATAACCTCACGTCTACGCAGTATGTCAAAGAATTTTCTTCATCCTTAGTAAAAAAAAACTTCCGAAAGTCTTTTTCTCTATTTCAAGGTTTTCTTTTTAAATGCTGCAGCAAGATTCTCAGCTCCATTTTTCGGTAATCCCAAATCTCGTATAAGATCTTCTAGTTCCTCTTGATCAAAAGTTTGTGGAGTCATAAAATTCAGTACAGACTTACTAGTCCCTGCAGGTATATATTCATCTTCGTTTGTATCACTGTCACTATCTCTTTCATTGTCTGAGCTTTCCTTGTCACTTTCATAGGCTGTGTTTTCAGTAACATCCATAGGCTCAGTAATGTTTTCAGTGATATTCATAGACTCTTGAGCTGCAGTTTCAATTTTAATCGCTGATGTTGTTGGTTTCTTCACGGAACTTACATTGACATACAATATCTCCGATCTATTTGATAATACCATATCTGGACGTAAAATTTCTTGCTCTTTCCGAATCTGAAGTCAAAAATGCATCTTTTGCAATATTTAAAGGTATAACCTTGAATTGACTTTGATAGTAATTCGATTGGGTCAAGAGGACCTCAAATTCGGATTCAAAGACCCCAAAAACGTATCATCATAGTCTCACGTAACCATATTTTCTTAAATTTTCAATACCGTGTAAACTTTATATATAACAACCACGAAGTAGTATAAGGAGACACAACTCTAATATAAGAACTGCTAGCGGTTTTCCGAACTCCTTTCTCTTAGATCGTACCCTAACAGATTCAAACGCCTCTATAAATTTAATGCGAAAGAACTTGAATCTTTGCCCGTGTCGTCTGCTCCTCATCTCTGTCGTTTGCTAGCCTGTGTGCCGCAAGAGGCGCTAAAATCTGTTAAGATACGTATCTAGGAGAAAGGAGTTCGGAAAACTGCTAGCAAAATTTTCCGGAATAGCAGATGGAGTTGGGTCTCCTTATATTACTTCGTGATAACAACGTAAATAACCTCTGATTGACATATGAAGTTGTTTGAAATATTTACCAGTTTGACCTTGAAATGACCTTGATAGTGATTCGATAGTGCCAAGTGGACTTCGGAATCGGATTCAGGGACCCCAAAAACGTTAGGAATAGTGGTAATTTCTAATAAAAATTTTTTTTGGCGATTTGACCTTCAATTGATCTAAATTATGACGTGGTGGGGGTAAACGAACATCAGATTAAGACTCAGCGTGCCGTAAAACATAAGGGTATATGGTCACCTTTCTGTAACAAGACCTTTTTTTTGTGTGCCTGTGTTATTTTTTTTTTATTTTGTAGGCATCGCTAGGGTATAGTGCAAATTTCAAACAGTTTCAATAATATTTGGCTGAGTTTTAACGATTTATGTCTTAAAACATAATTGAATTTGGTAAAATTTTTTTTCCTTTTTCATTTTCAATATTAAAAATATTAATCGGACGAAAAATCTTCAAATAGAAAAAATTTCCGTTTTTATCTTTACAAACATACATTTAAAAAAATTTTATTTCTTAAACTTAAAAATTTGGATATTACGAGAAGCTTGGACAATACTTTTGTGCGTTTTCGATCGTGCATCTCGTTATTGCATCCAGACCTTCAATTAACAAAAAAGTTTCGCACCTATTTTTAATGTCCTGCTCCACTCTATCTTTGGCCTCAATATCTGAAATTATAACTCCCACCGAAATATTCCTTTCCATTCTCCTTAAATTTCCAAAACTCGCAATACAGTGTATCAGTCTCGAAGAAAAAACAGCCTCGTTATCAATAAAGTCCTCAGTGAAACCCAAATTAAAAATTCGCAGAGGATGTAACGGAAATGGAATTTTTTGGTGCACCAAGTTTCTTAAAGAATTCATGCCAAAAACTCTTGAATTAATTAACCACTTTTCTATCGGGGATGATATTCTATATTGCGTGTGTAATGTGACAACTGGAGACTTCTCAGTCAACTCAAAGTTGTTTTCGATCCTTGAAAACAAGGAACATCCAATTCCCGTAGACCGCAATTTCTGTGGAGAAAAATGTAATTCTATTAAAAAAGGAAAATCAGCACTTCATTAGAGAAAATTAAATGAATACGCAAAAGATTCTTACTGGCAAATGATCGTAGTTCGTTGGATTTTTGTAGATGTCACCTAATAATACTAATGTTTTCTGTTTAAATGGCAAAACTTTTAATGTGTCCATCTCTAGAATTTGTGCTGCCTCATCGATTATACAAACTCCTACTGAGTATTTTTCTCGGTTTCTACAAAAAATAATAAATATTTTAAATCATCTTTACTTTGAATGAAGATATCTCGAAAATGGACTGATTTAACCTTTTGTGGGGGTGGCATCCCATGATTGCGTTTTGCGATACACCATAGTAAGATTAGAAAGGACAAAAGTATACTTCTGTCTCCTTTTCTCTCGTTCTTACGCAACGCAAAACGCAATAATAGGAAACCATCCTAAGGAATTATACACGAAGTATAATAAGGAGACCTATACCCGTGTATAGACGGGTGCAGACGACAATATTTATATATCGTCTGTTATCTGTCTTCTACTATAATGGTGATATAGTAATTCCTACATTTTCAGCACAAGCGCTGGCGTCGATTGACGGGTGAAAATCTTACTTCTGCCGTCTCCATAAATGGGGCCCATTTTCTATACAAGATATAATAGGAGATATGTATGTCTCCTTATACCTGATACCTTATACTGATTCATAAAATTATGAATATACTCATCTCCCGATCGACGGCACCTCTCGAGAGTAGAGTGCAGTGAATCGGGCGAAATTAAAATAGATCGAGCGAGCACTCTGACGTCACCACTCAGGACCGTATATGGGGCATTATTCCTCAAGTGTACCACCCTCAGAATTCGACTTTGTCTGATCCAACTCAAACTTGGGTAAAGTATAGTCCTACTAGGTACAACTTTAGAGGAAAAAGATTTTTTCTATTGGATAAAAATTTACCGAGATAAGGGAGGGGGAATTTTCCGAATTTTTTCGATTTTGTGCGGTGTCGTACTATTTCGAAGACAGCTTCTTTCCTATGGAACATACAAAATTTTGTCCCACATGTTTTTGATAGCTTTTTTCCTGGTCTATCGAATGGTAATAACCATTTTTGAAAAAATTGAAAATTTGACCGATTTTTTTGAACATCAAAATATTTTTGACTTTATCAGAAAAAAGGCATGTTTTTTTGATTTCAAAATAAAGCTTAAGTTTTTATTTTTTGATGCTGTAAATTTCATCGTGCCGTTTTTTGTTGTTTTCGAGAAATTAAATAAAGAGTATAGCGCCGCGCCGATGGGGCTCAAGACGACTAAGCTTCTCACTCGGCCGAACTTCTTCGGACTCATTTATCGTATCAATTATGAATATTTATTATTTATTAAACTGCTCTCTGCATTGTATAGAGTTGAGACTGTCATTAAAGTTTTCTAATGCCTGCTTTACAGTCATTGTAGGAACGTAATATTGAGAAAATAAATTTCTATCTAATAAATATATTGTAATACGTAGAAATAGTGTCATCGTGTACGTCATTATTGCGTTAGGTGTAGAGTTCGATTTTATTTATAAGCTATTTTAAACATTTCATTCTTTTTTCTGATTGCTTGCAACTTCTTAACTTTCTCATTTACTTAAACATAAATTACTTCTTTGGTCTATTAGATATTTTCTTTTCGATACACTGCTCTCTGCATTATACAGGGTTGAGACTGTTATTAAATTTTTCTAATGCCTGCATTGTAGGTACGTAATATTAAGGAAAAAGACTATTTCCACGTATTACGATATATTTATTAGTTATAAATTTTTTTCCTTAATATTATGTCCCTACAATGAATGTAATGCAGGCATTAGAAAACTTTAATGACAGTCTCAACCCTGTATAATACAGAGGACAGTTTAATAAATAATGAATATTCATAAAAGAGAGAAACTGAGAGTAAACATGCCCAGAGGAGGCCCAACTATTAGTATAGTGGCGCTTGGGTGGCCAAATTGTGTAGCAAGGTCCGAAAGTAGCATAGAAATAAACCAAAATCTAGCCAGTTTCTGCATTACCTGGCCAGACCTAGCTGAAATCGTGGACCTTGCGTACCTACACCCTCACGCACACAGACGAACGATTTTTTGTCGACCTGGTCGTTTGGTCCCATAGAAGAAACTATACGAATGCATCTTAGAGTGAACCGAGATATTCAATGAAACGCGTTTATACATTCGGGATTTTGATTTTTCGGCAAAAAAAAATTGTGTTCCTGAAACGAGATTTTTATGTTTTACAAGATTTTCGTATTCCTCGATGCTTAAAAATATTAGTTTTATTTTTATTCTAGGTATTCATTGCATTATTGAAATTTTAAAATCTTCATAGATTTTAAAACCAAATTAAAACTGAATATATATCTCGAATTTCTCTTAAAAATATTTTTGCTGTCGCAAAAACCAAAAACCACCTTTCTGATTTCAAGCCTAATAATTTTTTATACTATATCTGAAATACATGTCACGTTTTGGATTTCTAAACCTTGTCTTTT